>CAUJRU010000058.1:622248-781123 GCA_963277665.1 Viscum album
GAAGTGTGTGAATCAGATAGTACACCACTAAGAGGGGGGATAATCAAAGGTTCTATTTATGAATTCAATTCATTTTGAATTATACACCTAGTAATTGTAAGATATATGATCCATTATTTAATAAATTTTCATACCCATGTGCATGAAATAAAATAACAATAACAACAATATTTTTTTCCACGGTTTGACCTCGATAAAATATATGAATACTTTATATGTTTTGATGGGTTCTAAGAAATTAATATTAACTAATAGAAAAGTGATTACAAGAGAGGGATAATTTTCATAGTCAACTATTGAATGGATTTATACTATATATTATAATTAAAAGTTAGATTTTCTATAAATAGAAAAATAATAA
The DNA here is from genome assembly GCA_963277665.1 of Viscum album. Taxonomy (NCBI): domain Eukaryota; kingdom Viridiplantae; phylum Streptophyta; class Magnoliopsida; order Santalales; family Viscaceae; genus Viscum; species Viscum album. Next base: position 622,610 of record CAUJRU010000058.1, read on the forward strand.
AAATGGAATTTTTTTACCCTAGTTTCATGAGCCTTGAAAAATAGCTTCCTTTATCATGGATAAATTAGATCACTATACTACTTCATGATTCCTTCTCTTTATGGATTGGATTTTATTCAGTAGATTCATTGAATATGAGGGAGGTAACTAAAAATTTATCTCTTTATTTCTGTATATAGGATTATATATTCATGTGTAGAGGAATTAAAGCATGATCCAACCTCCTTACCCTTTAATATCATGAAAATATATGATCAGTAATTGATTCATCATTCCCTCACACTATCACCGATATCAATTTTTATTGATACGTGAGGACTTCAATATAGTATAGAGTCTTCTTTATATAAATTCATGAATTTTATTTTATTATTCTTATTTCCATATTTAAAATATTATTTTCTAGAAAATTATATTTCCAAAAATATTATAGAAAGCCCCATTATTTATAGTTGTATTGAAAAATCAATAAAAATCATAGGTTTGTCTGTGAAAATATTATTTCAAAAAATGAATGCGAAAACCCATGAATATCCAACATGATACTTCTATATAAAACTTTATATATCTTCTCGAAGTCTTGGATTGAATCATTGACTTTACAAAAACTGTTTTATTTAAGAAAAATTTATTGAGGAAATAATTATCATAATTATATTCCATTAGAATGCATAAACTACGAAAACCATGATTTCCAACAAAAAGTTTCATCAATATATCAATACGTACATGGATAATCATGAGCCAGTAAACGTATCAAAATAATAATCTGTGAATTAAAAGACCATGTGATGTAACTAAACATTCATGATCAACAGAATGTCTAGATTGACCACATGGATCAATCGTATGCATATTTCATGATCAACCATATTCTATTTTCCTAACCACATATAAAAATATATAAACCATGTTTGAATGACCAGACATACAACTCTAAATGATCAGGCCTTTCTAGATCAACCATATAGACAAAAAATATACCATGGATATAAATAGAGCTAATGTTTAAACTATTATTGTTAGTCGATTTACTATGTTATACCTCTAATCCATTAATCAGGCATTTTATTCCACATATATCTAATGGTTCTCAATTAATCATAGCCTCTTTCAATATGATTTAGACATTATCTTTATATCCATAAACACAAGTTATTGCTATAATTGAGGACATGTATAATACCCTTCACATTTAATCAACTACTTTATCTTGAGGAATTCAATATACACCCTTAGATACCATTAAAAAACCCATCAAAAATGTTGCAAAAAATAAAATCAAAAATCCAATTCATCAAAAACCCCAAATGTACTTTGATATCCTCCATTTTTAATAATTAGAAATATCTCTAAACTCCCCCAAAATAAAATCATGTCTATAAATACTTTTTCATGGTCCATAAGAACCGTAAAATCAATCCATATATATTGAGACAGAAATAAATCCCTATGTAACTCTCTAGCATGAACCATTGGGTCCAAGCTAGAGATCCATAAGACCTCATGAACGCATCCTTATATGCAAGACATTGGTGACTAGATGTGAGTATTTTAATATCTTTAGTGGGTATAATATACCATTATTATCATATCCTTGAACCAAAAAATAAAATCTTATTATATAATAATGCTAATTTGAATTGGTAAACTATCTGACAGACAATTGAAATATTTTATTAATAAGATGGGACAAAAATAGGAACAAAAAACATCCAACACAGAATAAGGAGTCATGGGCAATAAAAATTTTGAAGGACGATGGAATACCCTCAAAACATATTGGCATAATACATATGAAAATTAGATATACTAGAATACACCATAAGCCTATAAACAATGTTAAAATTGTAAAAAAGTAGATTCACCAATATGTTACACTCATGAGAAGTGTGATCAACATTGGAATTTGGATAAAGAATATAGTCACATGTTATTATGTAATTGATGTCATTCCAAGGGAATTTAGAATGGTATATTAAGGTGTTGAAAACAATGTAAGAGTCTAATTCCACATTTGATAACGGAATATTATTATTATAATAGAAATTTATCCCTTAGATAATTGCCAAAGCCTCATCCACCACTAAATTACCCTCCCCTAAGTAAGCTATATATTCTAGAAGTGCCGGAAATTCTAGATGTATAATAAAACCCATAAAATGATGAACATGATATTAGAGTAGGTACATAATTTTTTATCTAATGTAAATGAGGTTCGGCCAATGTCCCAGATGATATAAAACATCCCTAGTTCCCCAAATATCACAAAATATTATACGGGAAAAGATATTCCATCCCATTTCGTGTTCTCTATTCCCCATACAAATGTCCCATATAGTCTAAAAAACTAAACCATAGAGATTAACCAATCAATAGAGCCCAAAAGGCCTCCAACATGTATCAAAAAGATCATGTCCCATTAGCTGTTGAAGAAATAGTGAGTGAGAGACTACTCCTTTGAATTGAAACATTATTTTCACTTAATTTCAAGAGGCATTCTATTTTTTTTAGATTCTACTCAGTGGGAATGGGTTGATTTCATATTCTCTAAATGTGGAATAAAAAATGTTGAACAATTTCCTATCACTATATTATGATAACCATATTATCTAGATTTGAGGACCGAGTCTGGTACAGACCTGTGAAGAATGATCTCAAACAACATGGATTTTTCAAGGAGTATTTTAATTGAACTATTTCTTGTGTATATCAAAATAAAGGGCTCCCATTCCATGGATTCATTACCGTTAAAGAATAGATCATGAATTCCGTGTCAAAAATAGATGAGAACATCATGTCTATTCAACAAACAACAATCCACCATCAAGCCAACCTAATATTTATTCTCATTCTTGATCTAGGATAGAGATAGAAACATATTCTTGGATATAAAATATATTCCAATTGATGGAGGTGAAACCAAATGTAATGTAAGGAAAACATACTTACAATCACCATGAGTTGTTCCTCTACTATCAAGGATAAATCATAGAGTACTATCGATGGAAGAATTCATGGAAATTCCCTAAGATTTATCCATATATGAGTGTAAATGTTGAGAATAGACTATGTTTTAGGTGTCATGGTATATTATATTAATTTTATAAAAATGTGAATTATGGTGTAGTGAATATGGGTAAAATACAATAGTTCTATAATTGGTAGGAAATAAATATAATGGATTTGTTCATAAATAAGTTCTTCCTGGAACAATATGCCTCTTAATTTAACAGTGGTCAATATCTAGATCATATATTACACGGGAGTGATCTATTGAAATTTTAAAATCAATATGCTATAGCCTCTAATAGCTCAGAAATACAATACGATGCAACCAACACTCCAAAGTGTAGTGGCCCCAAAACATGATGATCATCCAAAACTCCACCTTCCATCCTCCATGAAACTATAAATTCTCAATGTTGGATCCATGATAAGATAAATAGAACCACCAATAGTAGATATTATCCCAAAATTACACAACCAATTTGAAACCATAGTCTCTATGACAGAATGACTCCACCATGCTAAATGGTCTTTTTCCTCGCAACATCCTATTTTCCAATGGAAACAATATAATGTCATATTTTAAAATTTTATGGTGTTCTAACTATCCTCCTAAATTTTATTCTCATCATCATGAAGTAAATATTTTATTAGTTCTAAAAAAATGATATCATTAGGCTTTAAAATACTTCTCTCACACTGAAAGCTCAACCAGGGTCCTTCCATGACACCATATATTATAGAAATGTGGTATCATCTTCCCTCAAAACACATTCTCGCTGAGGTATAAGATTGAAATTGGGAACTCTAAAAACAATTTGTAAGGATATATCTCAACATAATCTTAATAAATGATATTCATGGGATTAGGATTGTTCCTCTAGAGAATGATAGATAAAACACATCATCTATATCGTGGTAGTATAAGTAATATTTAAAACATACACCACTCTTCTTACCTACTCGGTGACCTTGATGGGTCCATCATAAAATACACCTAAAATACCTTTCTTCCTCAAATTTCAATTTCAAAAATATGGATTCTCTCTTATAAATACAATTACACCAAAATATATCCAAAGGGATCATCCCATGATTTATATATGGGGTCATCCTACATTGATATGTGATCAACCACTTCTAAATAATCTATTTACTAACCATAATCATTACAATATAGTGATTAGTGATATGACCTACCATAGAGAGTCTCATAAGGTTCCATTTGAATCAAATTCTAGTAAATATTTTTTGTGTAGAACATAAAAATTATTAGGTTATTATCCCAATATATACTGAATTAAATAATGTATACTTGATGTTTATCCTAAAATAATTGAATTTTATACTACAAGTATCCATATTTCTAGGGATAGTACATTGTGATCAATATTAGCAGAGCCCCTTAGAAATTTTATGAGACCAAAAAAAATAATGATGTAAAATGTGTGTCTATTTTCGATAAAATTATAAAGTAAACCATTTTTATTCATAAATTGTATGGAAATAATGCTTTCCCAACATTTTTACTGATTTACTCTCAGGGATCAGTAATAAATGTGTAACTTTAATTAGTTAATCAATATTCTCTCAAACAGTATCCTAGATCATTGTGGTCCAAAGTGACCCCATCAAAAATTCCATCATGATGTCCTCCCACATCCACATGGTCATAAGAACTGGTCAGAGAAAACCATCATAAGGATTGTGATCATTCATTGTACTCAATGAGGTAATGCATCGAGAAACATATCATACAATCTCCCACTTCATCTATTTCCAAAATATATTGATTCTTGAATTATTGTTACATCATTCTCACTTAATAAATTACCACCCACTTAGAAATTTTTAATTCTCTTATCATTTATTCCCTAATTGAATTAGGGACTTTAAATATCCCATATAGTAGGATAACATCATCTCCATCCAACAAGAATTTAGTTAATAGATCAGAAATTACTGTTCATTCTTACATCGTATCACACTCTAGTCCAGTCACTTTTCAAGGCATTAACCAGTATACTAATGAATATGTTACTCATAATGAACCACAATTCAATGATTCGTAGTCCTCATAATCATAAATCCTCCAATCAACGAACATGTTAATCATGTGAAATTGTTTCTATAAAGGACAATCACATTTAACCTAAGCTACCCACATCATCTGGGTAAGACTATATAAAATTAAGTTAACATTACCTAGTGTATAGGAAATCTCAAATTTGAACTTTTTAAGGTACCCCACTATGCGACACTACCACAAATTGAGGTCCCATTATGTCATGATATAGTAGAGGCTCTTATGGTCCTTGAAGAAAATAAAAGTATCACTAAATATATAGTGTCAACATCACTTCAAAGTGTGGACCCTTATTTATTGAATCCAGCCATGGGTAGGATAGTTTTCTATGGGTTCACGGATGATTGACTAATAAAAAACTACATTTTCCCTCTAAATTAGCACTACTCATAAACCGGTGCATGATGAATTATAATAATTATAATAGATATTTCTTGACTTGAGAGGTATCAATACTGGATATATATTCAACCTCATCATAAAATTATGAATAGATTACTCAAATAGGTCTAACTATTTAAACATAACCCATGTATTTATTCATTCACTCATGGGTTCTAACAAACCAATTTGTTCCTAGATAAAACATTGATTATATCTTTATAAATCATGGAATCTTCTAAAATCAAACACATTCTAGTCAAATGTTTAGAGAATTAATTCCCGACATTTATCTTATTAAATGGATAAACCCATCTTAATCTCCACATTAAATGTGCATTTATTATTCTGAATCTAAATTTTACACTTCAATTATTTGCAATAAAGATGATATGATCATAGAATACACAAAAAATTCTTAAGATGTATGGAATTATGTTCTAGTGTCGATTAATAAATGAGTATATTGTTAATTAATTCCAAAATGAAAGAGTCATATATGTGTGTGTAGAGACCCAAAGCTTGAAGTACATGGAAATTACATTACTTTATCGGAATACTTGATATATAACAAAAACAGACACAAAAAGATCGTAATAGTTTAGTGTCTTTGGAAACTCGGAATATAATCTTCTAATCGTGGTGAAAGATCTTCAACATCTCCCAGAAGAACTTCCCCTTTTTGTTTTCTTACCTAAAACCTTTATTTATATCCTAGGGAAATGAAAACATATAAAGGGTGAGATCAAATGCTCAGTAAGGGTAAGCATAGAGAACATAAAATAATCCATAAACATTTGAATGCAAAAACATGAACATAAAATCTAAACATCAAAATCTTGAGCACAGACATAAATCATGGAAGTACATAAATCATAGATCATAAAGAAACATTAATCATGATAAATTATCATGGGAATAAAACATGTAATTATGGAAACCATTCAGCACTTGTTATTATTTCCATAGTATCCAATGCATTGCTTCCAAGACCATCTTAGTGGACAAAGTCCCTTTCTGAATCGAGTTCACTCCTCGTTTCAGTCCTATAAAACTGAACCGGATTAACATACCATTCAGCCATGTATATCTCATGATATATAAATCTTTACCAAATTAATTGGTGGGAGATGTCATTCCCACCCATATCATAATGAAATCATTCTTACGTGTGCCACAAAATAAACATAAAATATTCATAAAAACCCAATAAATAAAATGGTTTTCATAAACATCATCCCATCATCACATACTCCATATAAAATAAATGGATATAATTTCATAATAAGAAAATTGAAACCATGTAAATAATAGAGACATTATACTTGAAACATACAGATATGAAATAATGTCATCTTAGATGAAAAATGGTTTTGATAAAACACTTCAAATGAATTCTTGAGGAAAATATCCTTTTTTCTTCAAAATCATTTTCTTTTCACAAAATTCCGTGCAAATTTAAAAGAAAAGGATTTTGTGGAAAATAGTCATGAAATATTTTAGAGGAAGCTTCAGAAAAATAAGGCTTTATAAAACCGTAAAAATCCTTTCATGCTGTATACATTAAAAAAAATTATTCTCGTACTTTTGTCGGAAAAGTAAAAAAGTACCTTGTAGGGTAAATAAATGAAAGAGTCCTTCCATACCATTGGGTAAATGTAAAAATGGGTAAAAATGACAATAAACATACATGAATCCATTTTTAGGAAACATTTACATGGATGATAACAATAACCCCAGTAAATACTTATGAATAAACAATCTCGGATAAGAATGAGAATGAAATAGTTAGCCCTTACCTTAGGTCTGATATGCTTCGTTCGTATCCAAAAATTTTGTATAATGATTTAAATAATGTCATTGACTTATTACAGAATCATATTAATTGTTATGATATCATATATGTTTCGCTTATGACTTTATATTACCTGTTCTTTTGTAAATTCCATGTTAAAGTAGCATTTCGGGTAAAATCATTTCGTTTATCGTATGTGTTTCGACTTTTTGTTCGTGATATTATTACTTATATCCCGATTTACATAATTCCAGAATGTAAAACATGATTTATATATAATATATATTCATCATATACATATATATATTATAGACCGATAAAATGAATGAAATACACCGTTCATGGAGACGGTAGGCCGTACGTACGAATGAACGATGTTTTTGTCTCCTTATTGAAATGAAAGAAATAAAATAGATGACATACATATATATATACATAAATACAGTTGCATTATTATTTCATATATTTTATTATTATTCATTATATAAAATTTATGATCATTCATGTATGGTTAACATGGAGAATGAATCTCATCGCGTCGTGGAGACGGTAGTCCGTACGTACGCACGAGCAATGATATCGTTCCCATAATTATTGAATATAATTGGATTTAATTTTATAATATATAAGAATCAGTATGATTTTATAATAACCATATATATTTATTGTTTACACCATTATACCCATCCATATAAGGTGTTGGTGGAAAAACAGATTTCACCACGGCGTGGAGACGGTATTCCGTACGTACGCACGCGTGGTGATTTCGTTTTCCGTAGGATGGATAGATGGTGAAATAGGGTTGTTTCATACATATAATAACATATCAGTATATGAGTTATACTGATGTTATCACTTCATAATGAAACAACTAAAGAAGAAGAAGTGGAAAAAGAAATAGATTTGAATGAATCGGTAACGGACATTACCTCTTCTTTGAAGCGCCTCTTTGAGGCATCCTCTTCGGGGACTAAAATTGGTCTTTAAAGAAGGCCAGAACCTCTAGGATGTTTATTTGGAAGTGGAGAATAGAATTGGAAGGGGTTGGCCGAGCATGAAGGCTCAAAGTGGTGTGAGGAAGAGAGGGAGGTGGTTCCCTTTTATAAGGGAGGAGAGGGGCACCTTTGGATAAACTAAAAATATTATTTTATTATAAAGTCATATTCGGTTTTTAATATCTCAAAATTGGCTTATTTCGAAGCTAAGGTGGGTATGGTTCAAATTCTCTCATCCAATAGAATTTAGGCAAGTTTAGTTCATTATATTAACCTTATATTTTAGTTTTAACTCTTAGTTAATTAGATTGACATTTACCATGTCACTTTATATTTTTATATTATATTGTAACACCCCAAGCTTCCTCGGTATGTTTCCTTTCGAATAATGCAATGATGTGCATTGTACGCAACTTCGAGATTTTAACACACCACAACCAATCAAACTAGCCGTTATGAATAGTAATACCTACTTTTTGAAATTATATATATTTTATATTTCAAAATGGACTTCATTTTTGGATTCGGAATATCGAATTTAGCCTAAGGTGAAATTTTGGTACTTTTCGGATAACTTTCATATTTTGATGAATAGTGAAAATTACTAAATTTTAATTAAAAACAACTTTTTTAATCAAAATAATTAATAGTGATAAATTGTGAATTTGAGTGGTTTTAAAGTATATTTAGAATATATTTTTACCATTTAATATAATTTTGGTCATTGGACATAATTTTACAATTAAACCGAACATAAACAAGTGTCAATCTTTTGATAGTTATTATCTCTTAAAAACACGCTTTTTGTTTTGACAGCGGGAATTAATTTTAAATTAATTTCTGCCAATTCTGTGTTTTGAATTTAGAAAAATGGATTCCATGTTTGGAATCAGGATGTCCAAATTGTGTAAATAGGTAACTTTTATTTTTAGACATTTTGAATAATTACTGCGGTAAATATTTTATTTTATCATGGTTAAGGGTAAATCCGGTAAATAAGGGTTAAAAAAATAATATTATAATAATACTAAATTACCCTAAAATGTGTCTTAACCCTATTGGTTGACACATGGTCTACCATGGGCATCTTTGGGTCAATTTGGGGACCCCATGGATCCACTTGTAAGTGATAATGACACTTTATATTAATTAAGTTAAAATGAATACAAAAATGACACAAGCATATATCTTTTAGAAAAACAATTGTTACATAGGGTTATATATGCTGGATTTTAGATTATAAATATTCATTAGAAATCTAAAAAGATTTCATACATAATTATATTTTATTTATAGTTTTTTGACATTAAAAAATTTATTTTATTTATGACACAATGATGATGCAGTAATTACTAAAATAGTAAAAAATTAACATAATTGATATTATAAATACCCAAATAATTATAATATGAAACTTTTAATGAATTAAAAAAAATTTCTAGGATAATATGATATATTAGGATTGATTTATTTGACTTTGTTCGAAGTAATCAATCTGTTATGAGTTTCACAAAAATCAACTAGTGAATAGTGTCAAAATTGACATAAAAGAGTTCTTAAAAAAAATATTATATTATTAATTGATATTAAATTCCTAAAAATCTAAGGTTCGGCCAAGAGACTTATATTATGATAGGTTAATCATTAAGGGACCACTTGGGGGTCTTTTGGATGTATATAGTAAGTTTATTAACCATATTATATAAAAATACAAAGAGACATTGTAAAAGTGAAACTAATTAACTTAGAGTTAATACTTAAAGATAAGGTTACTATAAGTACCCAAACATGTCTAAATTCTATTGGATGATTTGTTTTCGACCTATCCCCACCTCAACCTTTGAATATTCAACTTTGGAGCCATTGGAAACCGAATATGAATTTATTATAAATTAATATTTCTATCTTTTCCAAAGGTGCCCCTCACCCCTCTTATAAAAGGGCACTCCTCCTTCTCATTTCCTCACACCTCTCAAACCACATGGCTCGTCCAAACTCTGCCCAACTAAGCTCCCCACATCCCTCTCCTCCTCCTTGAAGCTTCCCCTTAGGCAGAAAGCATTTCAACAAGTCCTTTGGTTCCAACCAAAGTGAGTTACCTAAATTAAAGGTAACGATTTCTCTTAAATTATTTTCATTTATTTTTTCTTCAACCCCCAAACTCTTTTTATTTCCCTTCTTTTGTAACAACAACAGTATCCTAAATATACTAGGATGTTGTTATAAGAAGTATTCAAACTACACATACACACAACTCCATCTAATGGATGATGAACATAATGTTTCTGTGGATGGCAAACTAACGCCTCACGAAACGATGATTGTTCAAAAACATCTTACCGCCTATCATGGTGGCCATTATGATGGCACTGTAATTAAATATGATATTAATGATATATATTTTATATATAAGCTTCTGTAATTCCATTTTATTTCATACCATTATTCGTTTCATGTCGTATATACATACGATAATTTCATTTGAGGAAGTGCGGACTACCGCCCCCTTAAAATGATATGACTCGTTCATACCACACATGGAACGTATAAAGGATGGTGTTAATGAACATAAGTAACATATATAAAATATTATATTATACTAGAATAGTAATATACCTATGTATAATTTGGATTCGATTCTTTTAAAATAAAAAATTAAATTGAAGTAGCGTTCGTGCGTACGTACGGACTACCGTCTCCACGAACGCGATGAGATTCATTATCCATCGTATCCATTCAAGTATAATTATCATTTAATGATTTAAAAATGATGTTTAAGGACTTTATATCATTCTGGATATGAATAAGATACAACAAACATGACTTATGTAACAAAACATATAAAAGAAAATGAGTAAGTTAACACCCGAAACGGCGTTAATAATAAGATATTATTAACAAATCAATGTTAAAAGATCATATATGATATCATATTAAAGTAAATGATTCTTGTATTATTCAATAACAATTATTTCACCATTATACAGGAGGTAAACCTACCATCGACCAAGGAAAAAGTACAAAGTAAGGGATTCTCTTATCTCACTTTCAATTCCGTGAGATTTCCATTGTTCGCTACTAAATTATTGAAAGTGGTGTATTGTGTACTTCCATTTGATATATATTATCATGATTCACTTTATATTCATGTTATTCTGTAAATCATTTGGTGGTTATTAACTTTTGGCCATGCGACTCAGTTGATTAACGTGGTAAGGGGTTTCTTGTCTCACTTTTAATTCCGTGAGAATTCCATTGATCACCACTTAATTATTGCATGTGGTGTATGTGTACTACCCATGATTGTATTCATTGTGTAATATACTTTATTTTATGGGTATTTACATCATCATGGTATGATCTTTCTTTCATGGGTGTTTGTTTCTTAAGTTACCTAATCAATAAGGGAATTTGAGATTTCAATTTCCACTCATTTGGCTTTACGCATATTTCATTGATTATATTACCCCAAGATTATGTGTGGAATCACTATTCATTTGATTATGTCATAATTTCCACTCCCCTTCCTGTGGATATAAGTTTGATACACATAATCTCTCCATTGATAATTCTCAATTCATTGATATGAATTTGATAAGAGTAATTTTAACTCATTCTCCATTTGTTGAGTTAAACATCCAATTCGTTGGTATTGTTTTTACAAGAATATGTGTGAATATAATTTTATTGATTTACACTGAATATCCAATCATATTTAGTGTATTTATATTTGTCACACATAATTATGTCGTTGATTTATCCTTAACCAAAGGATACAACCTTTATGAGAGATTTCATCTCAATTTACATTCCATTGAGACTTATTTGATGATATACACCAAATCACTTTTATGTGGTGTATATAATGTACTTTGACATAGTATATCATGAATTCCTTTATTCTCATGATATTACAATGTTTTGATTACCTCAATTATTTGTATTCAAGTGTCTCTCTTTTGGTTAGAAACTCTAACCAAAATACCATTTTAAAATGTTTTAAAGAATTATTCTTCTAAATCATGCTCATTAATGTCCATATTTTAAAAATGGTTTTAAGGATTTATTTATATGGACATTAAAGTTTTAAAATTAAAAATCCTTTTAAAAAGTTTCAAAGTGGTATGGGCCACTTTGATTCAAAAATCTATTTTTAAATGGCTTTTTGACAAATAGTGTGACTTTTAAATGTTTTCAAGAAAAGGGGGATATTTCTCTCAAATAGTTTTGATGATTATTTTCATCTATGTCAACATCCTTCATTATTCTTGATTGAGGTTAATGTGATACAATACAATCTTCCATATTGTATCGAATGAGTTATGTTTGACTGTGGATGTGCTATTTTTAAACCATTCAAGGTTTGTGGTAAAAGTATTGACATTTCGTATGTTAGTTTCAATACGAATGTTTATGTGATGTTTAAACTTGTTCATATGAGGAATGCATTGGACTTAATAAGTGACGGGTGGAGCCCGCTATAGCTCCTCGATGCATCGGTAGGTCTCATGAGACAAACTAGTGTCTTGGCACAAGGCCTTGGCAAAATCTTATTTGTAGTCTTGGCACGAGGCCTTGGCTATGTGGTTATGATAGTCTGGCATTATGCATTCCATCATTATGAAAGTGGTTATTGATATTGCATGTGATCATTCGACTAGTAGAATATCCATGTGAGTAAGTAAATGGCATTATTTCATTTTACCTTCGCCATTTTATGCTGAAGTTTAAATTTAAAAGGCTTTTGTTTTAGTTATAAATTGCCTTAAGTGTTTATGCTTATTTATGAAAGCTTCTGCTATAATGTTATCCTTACTGAGCATACGAGCTCACCCCTTTCAATGTTTTATTTTTCCCAGGATTATGAAGAAGTAATTTATGAATGACCTGCAGGGATAGTATGAGGGGATATGAAGACAAGATGTTTTTTTTGATGTAATGTAAAAATTTATGGATGTATCTAGTTATTCCAAGGCTACTAAACTAATCGGTCTTTCGAGACTTGATCTTTCTCATGATCATGCCAATGTTATGTAATAATGCACCGACTCTAGGTAATTAGGGTCGGGGCGTTACAGTTGGTATCAGAGGAAGTTTAGTACAAACCTTGGTAGCTAGATTTAGATAAACTCTGATTAGAGCACGTAGACCTAAGATGAACTTTGAAGATTAGGATAAAAGAACTTCCTAGAATTTTGGTATTGTAGAGATTTTGTGAGTTTTCCGAGCAATACATCCCTGTCTGGATACGAGCAGGTAGAGGCGGCTCTGGCACAGATGTACCTAGGGGTAAAACCCGAAAACACCGCTTTGAGCTAGACTCGAACGGGAACTGGTGCACGACAACGGGCCTTGCTGCACTCTTGGTTACGACACTCCCGGGGGATATGCTTAGGATAATTTACATTTTCTTTACAAACCAATTTAAGTAATATATATATAAGATGAGAGTAAATGACCTTGGTTAATCCTAATATGTTTCAAATTGAGAATATGGTGACATTTTAATCTCTAAATGATTTTACGACTACTATTACTCACACAATGCTTTATGGTTTTAGTCAATGGATGGATTCCAAGGAAGTCATAGTGAATTTGAGAATGATGTACAAGATGGGAACGGTGGTGGCAATGAGCAACAAAATGGAATGTTGATAGGCGTAAAAGATATCGTCTTTATGCCAAATCAGTTTTCCAAAAATATGATCAACAACATATATATTAACCAACTCCCAGACTCAACAAGGAAGAGAAAGGTGATAAATGATAAGAGCTCCAGCAATGGAGACCATGGAGAAAAGAACCCTCAATTTTCATCATGAAGGAAATGTGGAAAGAGACACCCAGGAAAGTGTCTCAATGGGACAACGAAATGTTTTACGTGCGGGAAGGAAGGACATAAAGTAAAGAATTGCCGAAGAAAAATGAAGAGTACTATGGAAGAAGATAAAAATGGTCCCAAGAGTCCATTTACAGTCATTTGTCGTAAATGTAGGGGACCTGGCCATTACCCGAGTGAATGTCCTATTCTATATGATATTTTCTTGGTCAAAGAAGAAGCTATGTGGGAATAAATGGTTGGAGAAATGTTTAAAAAGTATTAGCACTCCTTGTTGATGGGTTTACTATGGAATAATTTTCTCTTGTATTTTTAACCCCGCAGTTTGCCATGTGAGAATGATATTTGAGGAAGAATTGTCTCTTATCTTGTGGATACGGGTATAAATAACCATTTGGATTTATATGATCATTGGGGTTTGAGAGAATTATATGTTATACTAATTTGGGATGAAGATTCAAGGTATGATATAACATTTGTGGTTAAATTTATGATATAGTATTTGGAGGAATTTATCTCATTTTGGCAATATTATAAAATATAGTTTTTGAAAAAGGACAACACGTAGACCGTGTGACAACCCGTCGCGTCGGACAAAGCTATGGGAATCGAACCCACAACCAAAGTGCGATTGGGATTTATCGCCTACCACTGGACTACGTGAAGTCCCTGGTTAGTGTGACTTTTTTTTTTGTTAAATGATTTTATTGATCAATAATAAGTTGATTTGGGTTCTTATTTCATATCAAAAGAATACCCTTGGTATAGGAAAATGATTTGGTGATTAAGTGATAAATGTTATTTTGGAAGATGTTCGCTTTGTTGGGAACACTATATGCCCAAGGAAAATAGAATACTATGGGGTTTCATTTGTGGAGTAATGATAGATTTTTATCTACGTTATTATTGTGGATTTATAGTGATTTGGGTTATTTATGGAAATGATTAACCTACAATAGAGAATATGTGATTAGGTTAATTACTTTTGAGTATGTGACTTTAAGAGTATCTGATGTCATTTGGAGATACAATTTAACATGGGAGACTACATAATCAAATTCTTCTATGTTTTGGGTTTCAATATTAGTTTGGATTATATTAAAGGATTTTAAGGACAATTGGTTATTGAATGGTATCTATTTAACTTTGGGGTATTGTTGGTTTAATTTTAAAATTAAGATTAGTGCATATTTATCTCAATGAATATCCTTTTGGGGGATCATTAGATCATTCACTGACCATTTTGGTTTTGATTAATCTTCAAAGACAATGTAAATATATGGTTTATCCTTCATGGATCATGTGATTCTATAGAAGTTTATTCTATCTCTTCCAGTGTGACCAAGTCTTCTTGAATACTCATCATTCAAAAAAAATGAGTTAGTGGTGGAAATTTATAAAGAATGAAAATCTACTTAAAATGTATGTATATCTCATAATGTTCTTAGTCAATATCATAAATGAATTACTCTTCCTTATGTAATGTAACTTAAAAAAAAATGTTGTCCGTTTACTTTCCTACTAGGAGACTAATGGTCGTTTGTCCCAACACAAGTTTGTGGTTTTCTCATTGTTAACTTTCTCCTGATCATGATTTCTATCCCTCTCCATCAGAACTTGACACTTAGATTATCATCCATATCCATGTTTTCTTACATGGAATCCTAGTATGGGTTATCTTGGATGACCCTTATACCTCTCTTTCTTTCTTTTAAAGTGATAGTTTTATTGACTCTTTTTCCGATGTGGGACTTTCCATTATATTCCCAAACAAAATTTTAAAAATTGCGAGGACGCAATTTATTGAAGGAGGGGAGAATGTAACACCCCAAGCTTCCTCGGTATGTTTCCTTTCGAATAATGCAATGATGTGCATTGTACGCAACTTCGAGATTTTAACACACCACAACCAATCAAACTAGCCGTTATGAATAGTAATACCTACTTTTTGAAATTATATATATTTTATATTTTAAAATGGACTTCATTTTTGGATTCGGAATATCAAATTTAGCCTAAGGTGAAATTTTGGTACTTTTCGGATAACTTTCATATTTTGATGAATAGTGAAAATTACTAAATTTTAATTAAAAACAACTTTTTTAATCAAAATAATTAATAGTGATAAATTGTAAATTTGAGTGGTTTTAAAGTATATTTAGAATATATTTTTACCATTTAATATAATGTTGGTCATTGGACATAATTTTACAATTAAACCGAACATAAACAAGTGTCAATCTTTTGATAGTTATTATCTCTTAAAAACACGCTTTTTGTTTTGATAGCGGGAATTAATTTTAAATTAATTTCTGCCAATTCTGTGTTTTGAATTTAGAAAAATGGATTCCATATTTGGAATCAGGTTGTCCAAATTGTGTAAATAGGTAACTTTTATTTTTAGACATTTTGAATAATTACTGCGGTAAATATTTTATTTACCATGGTTAAGGGTAAATCCGGTAAATAAGGGTTAAAAAAATAATATTATAATAATACTAAATTACCCTAAAATGTGTCTTAACCCTATTGGTTGATACATGGTCGACCATGGGCATCTTTGGGTCAATTTGGGGACCCCATGGATCCACTTGTAAGTGATAATGACACTTTATATTAATTAAGTTAAAATGAATACAAAAATGACACAAGCATATATCTTTTAGAAACACAATTGTTACATAGGGTTATATATGATGGATTTTAGATTATTAATATTCATTAGAAAGCTAAAAAGATTTCATACATAATTATATTTTATTTATAATTTTTTGACATTAAAAAATTTATTTTATTTATGACACAATGATGATGCAGTAATTACTAAAATAGTAAAAAATTAACATAATTGATATTATAAATACCCAAATAATTATAATATGAAACTTTTAATGAATTAAACAAATTTTCTAGGATAATATGATATATTAGGATTGATTTATTTTACTTTGTTCGAAGTAATCAATCTGTTATGAGTTTCACAAAAATCAACTAGTGAATAGTGTCAAAATTGACATAAAAGAGTTCTTAAAACAAATATTATATTATTAATTGATATTAAATTCCTAAAAATCTAATGTTCGGCCAAGAGACTTATATTATGATAGGTTAATCATTAAGGGACCACTTGGGGGTCTTTTGGATGTATATAGTAAGTTTATTAACCATATTATATAAAAATACAAAGAGACATTGTAAAAGTGAAACTAATTAACTTAGAGTTAATACCTAAAGATAAGGTTACTATAAGTACCCAAACTTGTCTAAATTCTATTGGATGAGTTGTTTTCGAACTATCCCAACCTCAACCTTTGAATAGTCAACTTTGGAGCCATTGGAAACCGAATATGAATTTATTATAAATTAATATTTCTAGCTTTTCCAAAGGTGCCTCTCACCCCTCTTATAAAAGGGCACTCCTCCTTCTCATTTCCTCACACCTCTCAAGCCACTTGGCTCGTCCAAACTCTGCCCAACTAAGCTCCCCACATCCCTCTCCTCCTCCTTGAAGCTTCCCCTTAGGCAGAAAGCATTTCAACAAGTCCTTTGGTTCCAACCAAAGTGAGTTACCTAAATTAAAGGTAACGATTTCTCTTAAATTATTTTCATTTATTTTTTCTTCAACCCCCAAACTCTTTTTATTTCCCTTATTTTGTAACAACACCAGTATCCTAAATATACTAGGATGTTGTTATAAGAAGTATTCAAACTACACATACACACAACTCCATCTAATGGATGATGAACATAATGTTTCTCTGGATGGCAAACTAACGCCTCACGAAACGATGATTGTTCAAAAACATATTACCGCCTCTCATGGTGGCCATTATGATGGAACTGTAATTAAATATGATATTAATGATATATATTTTATATATAAGCTTCTGTAATTCCATTTTATTTCATACCATTATTCGTTTCATGTCGTATATACATACGATAATTTCATTTGAGGAAGTGCGGACTACCGCCCCCTTAAAATGATATGACTCGTTCATACCACACATGGAACGTATAAAGGATGGTGTTAATGAACTTAAGTAACATATATAAAATATTATATTATACTGGAATAGTAATATACCTATGTATCATTTGGATTCGATTCTTTTAAAATAAAAAATTAAATGGAAGTAGCGTTCGTGCGTACGTACGGACTACCGTCTCCACGAACGCGATGAGATTCATTATCCATCGTATCCATCCAAGTATAATTATCATTTAATGATTTAAAAATGATGTTTAAGGACTTGATATCATTATGGATATGAATAAGATACAACAAACATGACTTATGTAACAAAACATATAAAAGAAAATGAGTAAGTTAACACCCGAAACGGCGTTAATACTAAGATATTATTAACAAATCAATGTTAAAAGATCATATATGATATCATATTAAAGTAAATGATTCTTGTATTATTCAATAACAATTATTTCACCATTATACAGAAGGTAAACCTACCATCGACCAAGGAAAAAGTACAAAGTAAGGGATTCTCTTATCTCACTTTCAATTCCGTGAGATTTCCATTGTTCGCTACTAAATTATTGAAAGTGGTGTATTGTGTACTTCCATTTGATATATATTATCATGATTCACTTTATATTCATGTTATTCTGTAAATCATTTGGTGGTTATTAACTTTTGGCCATGCGACTCAGTTGATTAACGTGGTAAGGGGTTTCTTGTCTCACTTTTAATTCCGTGAGAATTCCATTGATCACCACTTAATTATTGCATGTGGTGTATGTGTACTACCCATGATTGTATTCATTGTGTAATATACTTTATTTTATGGGTATTTACATCATCATGGTATGATCTTTCTTTCATGGGTGTTTGTTTCTTAAGTTACCTAATCAATAAGGGAATTTGAGATTTCAATTTCCACTCATTTGGCTTTACGCATATTTCATTGATTATATTACCCCAAGATTATGTGTGGAATCACTATTCATTTGATTATGTCATAATTTCCACTCCCCTTCCTTTGGATATAAGTTTGATACACATAATCTCTCCATTGATAACTCTCCATTCATTGATATGAATTTGATAAGAGTAATTTTAACTCATTCTCCATTTGTTGAGTTAAACATCCAATTCGTTGGTATTGTTTTTACAAGAATATGTGTGAATATAATTTTATTGATTTACACTGAATATCCAATCATATTTAGTGTATTTATATTTTTCACACATAATTATGTCGTTGAGTTATCCTTAACCAAAGGATACAACCTTTATGAGAGATTTCATCTCAATTTACATTCCATTGAGACTTATTTGATGATATACACCAAATCACTTTTATGTGGTGTATATAATGTACTTTGACATAGTATATCATGAATTCCTTTATTCTCATGATATTACAATGTTTTGATTACCTCAATTATTTGTATTCAAGTGTCTCTCTTTTGGTTAGAAACTCTAACCAAAATACCATTTTAAAATGTTTTAAAGAATTATTCTTCTAAATCATGCTCATTAATGTCCATATTTTAAAAATGGTTTTAAGGATTTATTTATATGGAAATTAAAGTTTTAAAATTAAAAATCCTTTTAAAAAGTTTCAAAGTGGTATGGGACACTTTGATTCAAAAATCTATTTTTAAATGGCTTTTTGACAAATAGTGTGACTTTTAAATGTTTTCAAGAAAAGGGGGATATTTCTCTCAAATAGTTTTGATGATTATTTTCATCTATGTCAACATCCTTCATTATTCTTGATTGAGGTTAATGTGATACAATACAATCTTCCATATTGTATCGAATGAGTTATGTTTGACTGTGGATGTGCTATTTTTAAACCATTCAAGGTTTGTGGTAAAAGTATTGACATTTCGTATGTTAGTTTCAATACGAATGTTTATGTGATGTTTAAACTTGTTCATATGAGGAATGCATTGGACTTAATAAGTGACGGGTGGAGCCCGCTATAGCTCCTCGATGCATCGGTAGGTCTCATGAGACAAACTAGTGTCTTGGCACAAGGCCTTGGCAAAATCTTATTTGTAGTCTTGGCACGAGGCCTTGGCTATGTGGTTATGATAGTCTGGCATTATGCATTCCATCATTATGAAAGTGGTTATTGATATTGCATGTGATCATTCGACTAGTAGAATATCCATGTGAGTAAGTAAATGGCATTATTTCATTTTACCTTCGCCATTTTATGCTGAAGTTTAAATTTAAAAGGCTTTTGTTTTAGTTATAAATTGCCTTAAGTGTTTATGCTTATTTATGAAAGCTTCTGCTATAATGTTATCCTTACTGAGCATACGAGCTCACCCCTTTCAATGTTTTATTTTTCCCAGGATTATGAAGAAGTAATTTATGAATGACCTGCAGGGATAGTATGAGGGGATATGAAGACAAGATGTTTTTTTTGATGTAATGTAAAAATTTATGGATGTATCTAGTTATTCCAAGGCTACTAAACTAATCGGTCTTTCGAGACTTGATCTTTCTCATGATCATGCCAATGTTATGTAATAATGCACCGACTCTAGGTAATTAGGGTCGGGGCGTTACAGTTGGTATCAGAGGAAGTTTAGTACAAACCTTGGTAGCTAGATTTAGATAAACTCTGATTAGAGCACGTAGACCTAAGATGAACTTTGAAGATTAGGATAAAAGAACTTCCTAGAATTTTGGTATTGTAGAGATTTTGTGAGTTTTCCGAGCAATACATCCCTGTCTGGATACGAGCAGGTAGAGGCGGCTCTGGCACAGATGTACCTAGGGGTAAAACCCGAAAACACCGCTTTGAGCTAGACTCGAACGGGAACTGGTGCACGACAACGGGCCTTGCTGCACTCTTGGTTACGACACTCCCGGGGGATATGCTTAGGATAATTTACATTTTCTTTACAAACCAATTTAAGTAATATATATATAAGATGAGAGTAAATGACCTTGGTTAATCCTAATATGTTTCAAATTGAGAATATGGTGACATTTTAATCTCTAAATGATTTTACGACTACTATTACTCACACAATGCTTTATGGTTTTAGTCAATGGATGGATTCCAAGGAAGTCATAGTGAATTTGAGAATGATGTACAAGATGGGAACGGTGGTGGCAATGAGCAACAAAATGGAATGTTGATAGGCGTAAAAGATATCGTCTTTATGCCAAATCAGTTTTCCAAAAATATGATCAACAACATATATATTAACCAACTCCCAGACTCAACAAGGAAGAGAAAGGTGATAAATGATAAGAGCTCCAGCAATGGAGACCATGGAGAAAAGAACCCTCAATTTTCATCATGAAGGAAATGTGGAAAGAGACACCCAGGAAAGTGTCTCAATGGGACAACGAAATGTTTTACGTGCGGGAAGGAAGGACATAAAGTAAAGAATTGCCGAAGAAAAATGAAGAGTACTATGGAAGAAGATAAAAATGGTCCCAAGAGTCCATTTACAGTCATTTGTCGTAAATGTAGGGGACCTGGCCATTACCCGAGTGAATGTCCTATTCTATATGATATTTTCTTGGTCAAAGAAGAAGCTATGTGGGAATAAATGGTTGGAGAAATGTTTAAAAAGTATTAGCACTCCTTGTTGATGGGTTTACTATGGAATAATTTTCTCTTGTATTTTTAACCCCGCAGTTTGCCATGTGAGAATGATATTTGAGGAAGAATTGTCTCTTATCTTGTGGATACGGGTATAAATAACCATTTGGATTTATATGATCATTGGGGTTTGAGAGAATTATATGTTATACTAATTTGGGATGAAGATTCAAGGTATGATATAACATTTGTGGTTAAATTTATGATATAGTATTTGGAGGAATTTATCTCATTTTGGCAATATTATAAAATATAGTTTTTGAAAAAGGACAACACGTAGACCGTGTGACAACCCGTCGCGTCGGACAAAGCTATGGGAATCGAACCCACAACCAAAGTGCGATTGGGATTTATCGCCTACCACTGGACTACGTGAAGTCCCTGGTTAGTGTGACTTTTTTTTTTGTTAAATGATTTTATTGATCAATAATAAGTTGATTTGGGTTCTTATTTCATATCAAAAGAATACCCTTGGTATAGGAAAATGATTTGGTGATTAAGTGATAAATGTTATTTTGGAAGATGTTCGCTTTGTTGGGAACACTATATGCCCAAGGAAAATAGAATACTATGGGGTTTCATTTGTGGAGTAATGATAGATTTTTATCTACGTTATTATTGTGGATTTATAGTGATTTGGGTTATTTATGGAAATTATTAACCTACAATAGAGAATATGTGATTAGGTTAATTACTTTTGAGTATGTGACTTTAAGAGTATCTGATGTCATTTGGAGATACAATTTAACATGGGAGACTACATAATCAAATTCTTCTATGTTTTGGGTTTCAATATTAGTTTGGATTATATTAAAGGATTTTAAGGACAATTGGTTATTGAATGGTATCTATTTAACTTTGGGGTATTGTTGGTTTAATTTTAAAATTAAGATTAGTGCATATTTATCTCAATGAATATCCTTTTGGGGGATCATTAGATCATTCACTGACCATTTTGGTTTTGATTAATCTTCAAAGACAATGTAAATATATGGTTTATCCTTCATGGATCATGTGATTCTATAGAAGTTTATTCTATCTCTTCCAGTGTGACCAAGTCTTCTTGAATACTCATCGTTCAAAAAAAATGAGTTAGTGGTGGAAATTTATAAAGAATGAAAATCTACTTAAAATGTATGTATATCTCATAATGTTCTTAGTCAATATCATAAATGAATTACTCTTCCTTATGTAATGTAACTTAAAAAAAAATGTTGTCCGTTTACTTTCCTACTAGGAGACTAATGGTCGTTTGTCCCAACACAAGTTTGTGGTTTTCTCATTGTTAACTTTCTCCTGATCATGATTTCTATCCCTCTCCATCAGAACTTGACACTTAGATTATCATCCATATCCATGTTTTCTTACATGGAATCCTAGTATGGGTTATCTTGGATGACCCTTATACCTCTCTTTCTTTCTTTTAAAGTGATAGTTTTATTGACTCTTTTTCCGATGTGGGACTTTCCATTATATTCCCAAACAAAATTTTAAAAATTGCGAGGACGCAATTTATTGAAGGAGGGGAGAATGTAACACCCCAAGCTTCCTCGGTATGTTTCCTTTCGAATAATGCAATGATGTGCATTGTACGCAACTTCGAGATTTTAACACACCACAACCAATCAAACTAGCCGTTATGAATAGTAATACCTACTTTTTGAAATTATATATATTTTATATTTTAAAATGGACTTCATTTTTGGATTCGGAATATCAAATTTAGCCTAAGGTGAAATTTTGGTACTTTTCGGATAACTTTCATATTTTGATGAATAGTGAAAATTACTAAATTTTAATTAAAAACAACTTTTTTAATCAAAATAATTAATAGTGATAAATTGTAAATTTGAGTGGTTTTAAAGTATATTTAGAATATATTTTTACCATTTAATATAATGTTGGTCATTGGACATAATTTTACAATTAAACCGAACATAAACAAGTGTCAATCTTTTGATAGTTATTATCTCTTAAAAACACGCTTTTTGTTTTGATAGCGGGAATTAATTTTAAATTAATTTCTGCCAATTCTGTGTTTTGAATTTAGAAAAATGGATTCCATATTTGGAATCAGGTTGTCCAAATTGTGTAAATAGGTAACTTTTATTTTTAGACATTTTGAATAATTACTGCGGTAAATATTTTATTTACCATGGTTAAGGGTAAATCCGGTAAATAAGGGTTAAAAAAATAATATTATAATAATACTAAATTACCCTAAAATGTGTCTTAACCCTATTGGTTGATACATGGTCGACCATGGGCATCTTTGGGTCAATTTGGGGACCCCATGGATCCACTTGTAAGTGATAATGACACTTTATATTAATTAAGTTAAAATGAATACAAAAATGACACAAGCATATATCTTTTAGAAACACAATTGTTACATAGGGTTATATATGATGGATTTTAGATTATTAATATTCATTAGAAAGCTAAAAAGATTTCATACATAATTATATTTTATTTATAATTTTTTGACATTAAAAAATTTATTTTATTTATGACACAATGATGATGCAGTAATTACTAAAATAGTAAAAAATTAACATAATTGATATTATAAATACCCAAATAATTATAATATGAAACTTTTAATGAATTAAACAAATTTTCTAGGATAATATGATATATTAGGATTGATTTATTTTACTTTGTTCGAAGTAATCAATCTGTTATGAGTTTCACAAAAATCAACTAGTGAATAGTGTCAAAATTGACATAAAAGAGTTCTTAAAACAAATATTATATTATTAATTGATATTAAATTCCTAAAAATCTAATGTTCGGCCAAGAGACTTATATTATGATAGGTTAATCATTAAGGGACCACTTGGGGGTCTTTTGGATGTATATAGTAAGTTTATTAACCATATTATATAAAAATACAAAGAGACATTGTAAAAGTGAAACTAATTAACTTAGAGTTAATACCTAAAGATAAGGTTACTATAAGTACCCAAACTTGTCTAAATTCTATTGGATGAGTTGTTTTCGAACTATCCCAACCTCAACCTTTGAATAGTCAACTTTGGAGCCATTGGAAACCGAATATGAATTTATTATAAATTAATATTTCTAGCTTTTCCAAAGGTGCCTCTCACCCCTCTTATAAAAGGGCACTCCTCCTTCTCATTTCCTCACACCTCTCAAGCCACTTGGCTCGTCCAAACTCTGCCCAACTAAGCTCCCCACATCCCTCTCCTCCTCCTTGAAGCTTCCCCTTAGGCAGAAAGCATTTCAACAAGTCCTTTGGTTCCAACCAAAGTGAGTTACCTAAATTAAAGGTAACGATTTCTCTTAAATTATTTTCATTTATTTTTTCTTCAACCCCCAAACTCTTTTTATTTCCCTTATTTTGTAACAACACCAGTATCCTAAATATACTAGGATGTTGTTATAAGAAGTATTCAAACTACACATACACACAACTCCATCTAATGGATGATGAACATAATGTTTCTCTGGATGGCAAACTAACGCCTCACGAAACGATGATTGTTCAAAAACATATTACCGCCTCTCATGGTGGCCATTATGATGGAACTGTAATTAAATATGATATTAATGATATATATTTTATATATAAGCTTCTGTAATTCCATTTTATTTCATACCATTATTCGTTTCATGTCGTATATACATACGATAATTTCATTTGAGGAAGTGCGGACTACCGCCCCCTTAAAATGATATGACTCGTTCATACCACACATGGAACGTATAAAGGATGGTGTTAATGAACTTAAGTAACATATATAAAATATTATATTATACTGTAATAGTAATATACCTATGTATCATTTGGATTCGATTCTTTTAAAATAAAAAATTAAATGGAAGTAGCGTTCGTGCGTACGTACGGACTACCGTCTCCACGAACGCGATGAGATTCATTATCCATCGTATCCATCCAAGTATAATTATCATTTAATGATTTAAAAATGATGTTTAAGGACTTGATATCATTATGGATATGAATAAGATACAACAAACATGACTTATGTAACAAAACATATAAAAGAAAATGAGTAAGTTAACACCCGAAACGGCGTTAATACTAAGATATTATTAACAAATCAATGTTAAAAGATAATATATGATATCATATTAAAGTAAATGATTCTTGTATTATTCAATAACAATTATTTCACCATTATACAGAAGGTAAACCTACCATCGACCAAGGAAAAAGTACAAAGTAAGGGATTCTCTTATCTCACTTTCAATTCCGTGAGATTTCCATTGTTCGCTACTAAATTATTGAAAGTGGTGTATTGTGTACTTCCATTTGATATATATTATCATGATTCACTTTATATTCATGTTATTCTGTAAATCATTTGGTGGTTATTAACTTTTGGCCATGCGACTCAGTTGATTAATGTGGTAAGGGGTTTCTTGTCTCACTTTTAATTCCGTGAGAATTCCATTGATCACCACTTAATTATTGCATGTGGTGTATGTGTACTACCCATGATTGTATTCATTGTGTAATATACTTTATTTTATGGGTATTTACATCATCATGGTATGATCTTTCTTTCATGGGTGTTTGTTTCTTAAGTTACCTAATCAATAAGGGAATTTGAGATTTCAATTTCCACTCATTTGGCTTTACGCATATTTCATTGATTATATTACCCCAAGATTATGTGTGGAATCACTATTCATTTGATTATGTCATAATTTCCACTCCCCTTCCTTTGGATATAAGTTTGATACACATAATCTCTCCATTGATAACTCTCCATTCATTGATATGAATTTGATAAGAGTAATTTTAACTCATTCTCCATTTGTTGAGTTAAACATCCAATTCGTTGGTATTGTTTTTACAAGAATATGTGTGAATATAATTTTATTGATTTACACTGAATATCCAATCATATTTAGTGTATTTATATTTTTCACACATAATTATGTCGTTGAGTTATCCTTAACCAAAGGATACAACCTTTATGAGAGATTTCATCTCAATTTACATTCCATTGAGACTTATTTGATGATATACACCAAATCACTTTTATGTGGTGTATATAATGTACTTTGACATAGTATATCATGAATTCCTTTATTCTCATGATATTACAATGTTTTGATTACCTCAATTATTTGTATTCAAGTGTCTCTCTTTTGGTTAGAAACTCTAACCAAAATACCATTTTAAAATGTTTTAAAGAATTATTCTTCTAAATCATGCTCATTAATGTCCATATTTTAAAAATGGTTTTAAGGATTTATTTATATGGACATTAAAGTTTTAAAATTAAAAATCCTTTTAAAAAGTTTCAAAGTGGTATGGGACACTTTGATTCAAAAATCTATTTTTAAATGGCTTTTTGACAAATAGTGTGACTTTTAAATGTTTTCAAGAAAAGGGGGATATTTCTCTCAAATAGTTTTGATGATTATTTTCATCTATGTCAACATCCTTCATTATTCTTGATTGAGGTTAATGTGATACAATACAATATTTCATATTGTATCGAATGAGTTATGTTTGACTGTGGATGTGCTATTTTTAAACCATTCAAGGTTTGTGGTAAAAGTATTGACATTTCGTATGCTAGTTTCAATACGAATGTTTATGTTATGTTTAAACTTGTTCATATGAGGAATGCATTGGACTTAATAAGTGACGGGTGGAGCCCGCTATAGCTCCTCGATGCATCGGTAGGTCTCATGAGACAAACTAGTGTCTTGGCACAAGGCCTTGGCAAAATCTTATTTGTAGTCTTGGCACGAGGCCTTGGCTATGTGGTTATGATAGTCTGGCATTATGCATTCCATCATTATGAAAGTGGTTATTGATATTGCATGTGATCATTCGACTAGTAGAATATCCATGTGAGTAAGTAAATGGCATTATTTCATTTTACCTTCGCCATTTTATGCTGAAGTTTAAATTTAAAAGGCTTTTGTTTTAGTTATAAATTGCCTTAAGTTTTTATGCTTATTTATGAAAGCTTCTGCTATAATGTTATCCTTACTGAGCATCCGAGCTCACCCCTTTCAATATTTTATTTTTCCCAGGATAATGAAGAAGTAATTTATGAATGACCTGCAGGGATAGTATGAGGGGATATGAAGACAAGATGTTTTTTTTGATGTAATGTAAAAATTTATGGATGTATCTAGTTATTCCAAGGCTACTAAACTAATCGGTCTTTCGAGACTTGATCTTTCTCATGATCATGCCAATGTTATGTAATAATGCACCGACTCTAGGTAATTAGGGTCGGGGCGTTACATATATAGTTAATAAACATACCATAAACATCCAAGTAACCCCCAAGTGGTCCATTAATGATACACTTATCATGATATAAGTATCTCTTCCGAACCTTATTTTTTTAGGAATATAATAACAATTAATAATATAATATTAGTTTTAAAAACTATTTTATGTCTATTTTGACACTATTTGGTAATTGATTTTTTTGAAAATTATAATAGAATTATTAGTTCAAAAAAGATAATTAAATAAATACTAACATGTAATATTAACATAGAAAATATTTTAATTCATAAAAAGTCTCAAATTACATTTATTTGGGTATTTATAACATTAATTCTGTCAATATTTCTATAATAAGATAATTATTGCATCATCGTTGTGTCATAAATAAATTAAATTATATTAAGTCTAAAAATTACAAATAAAATACCATTATGTAGGAAATATTCTTATATTTCTAATGAATATTTATAGTCGAATTTATCTTATGTATAACCCTATATTAATAATGAATTAGTTATTAAACATTGATTTTAACTATTTTAACCCTTCTTTAAATAAATTAATAATAAATGTCCTAATCTAATCCAAGTGGGCCTAAATGGTCAAATTTTATACCTAAGGTTGTCTTATGTCCAAATTACACTTATCCAATAGAATTAGGCCATGTGTTAGGATAATAACAATATCATTTTTACACTTAATTACCCTATTTACTTTTAACCGTGGTAACAAAAAGTAAAAAGTTACTATTCACCAAAAATTATTTTCATCTCATTGAACCACATTTCATTCCTTGATATTAACCGTGTCTCTCAGATTTTCGAAATTCCACTCACAGAAGCGGTAAAATTAAGTTTTATGAAAAATTCAGTTTTTTTAACTACCACTTAGTGGTTTCAATATTCATCAAAAAAATGAATGTTTCCAAAAAAATACAAAAAATTAGGCCTAAGCTATATTTGATATTATGAATTCAAAAATGATGTCTATTTTACCAAATTCAAAACATATCTGTTGCATTAACTAATTTAAAAATTAATTATCGTCGTCAAAACAAATAGCGTGTTTTTAATAGATAATAACTATCAAAAGATTGGCACTAGTTTCTGTCTGGTTTAAATGTGAAATTACCTCCAATGACAAACATTGTATTAAATGGTAAAAATATATTCTAAATATACTTTAAAACCACTCAAATTAATAATTTATCACTGTTAATTATTTCGATTAAAAATGTTGTTTTAATTAAAATTTAATAATTTTCACTATTCTTCAGAATATGAAAGTTATCCGAAAAGTACCAAAATTTCACCCTAAGATAATTTCGATATTCCGAATCAAAAAATTAATTCCATTTTGAAAAATAAAATTAAAAATTTTCAAAAAGTGGGTATTACTATTAATAACAACTAGTTTTAATAATATTTTACTAGCATTTCGTTGTTTAGTAAAACCTGGTATTGTGTACAACACACGCTATTGAGGAAGGTCGTGATTGCGTGTAATGCAAGCCAAGTTAGGTTTGAGTGTATTGCACGACTCATTTTTCTTTGCATATAACAAAATATATTGAATATATATATATATATATATACTCAATGTTTCGTAGAATAACTACTATCAAACAAACACGAAATTGTGTGTAACACAATCCAGGATTAGTGTTGCGTATACTGCAAGCTAATACGGTGTTGCATATAGAGCATGATAATCTTGGTGTGGCGTACAACAGAAGATATGAAAGAAATTAAAACAAATACAACTTATAAAATCTCGGGTTGTTACATTCTACCCCGCTTAAAATGAATTTCACCCTCGAAATTTTTCGGGGTTATAAATCGTTTACTATTCATGGAATCCCACAACGTAAAAATGAATACTAAAACTTAATTTTAAAAACTAAGGTATGAAATGTAACGATTACCCAAAGAAACTCATCACTGGGTTTCCATATAGGAGAACATAGGTGAAAATATGGATATGGAAGAAAAATCTAACCATCATGTTCTGATGGATAGTGGTAGAGAACATGGCTATGAAAAAGCCATCAATCACAAATCCATATATTTTTGATGATCTAAGGTACCATCTGATTCATCGGATATAAGGGCACTATGACAACATTTATGGTTTTCAAGATCATTTCCTTAAAGTTTATGAAATTGGAGATAGAAGAAATACTTTCGTGATTTTGGTATAGTCTCACCGTTGGTCGTTCTTTGGACATTTTCCACTTCAACTTTTAATGAAATGAAGTTTAATTTGTTATTTGTGACGTTTTAACATCTCAAGTGATAGAATGATGGGTCATTCCATCTGTTTCAAACAAAAGGTTAGCAAAAGTTATAAAAAATACATAAGTCCATCTATAGTGAGATTAATCATATATGGTTCCTAAAATGGTCTTATACTTCATATATCATACTGCTTAATATAATAAAACTAGTTTCTACTAAACAGGGACATCCTGTAGGCCAGTGGTAGGCGATAAAGGCCAGTCGCACTTCGGTTGTGGGTTCGATTCCCACAGCCTTGTCTGATGCGATGGGTTGTCGCTCGTCCTGTAAGTGGTCCTTTTTTTCTAAAACTAAATTACTATAACATCCCATCAATAATATCGAAAAAAGATCTATCCTTAAACAATACTAACTTATTTCCAACATAATCCATTCCAATCATTAGGCTTATCTAAAATACTTTGGTCTAAGCTCATATTATAAAGAATACGATTACTTGAAATGTCATCAACCAAACATGTGAATACCATCATTTAGCCCCCATATATCTTGTTGGTAACATTCCAATCATGAGAAAACCATAGTCTTGTATTCTCTTGAAAAATGAATACCCATTAAACCATAGTGAAAACATGGATGTTGTTAAATTTTAACACATTCCACATACCAAAATCCCAAAAATTCTATATACTCAAACCATAATATCACGTAGTCCATAGAGCAGTCAAGTGCTCATGAATACAATCAAACATCTCATTTTCTTCTTATCCTTTCATTATGTGCATATCATCTACTTTCCAAAAATATATGAATTAACCATTCATGGTTACCGGTTCCATTCAACATATACTTTCAAATACTTTAGGAAAAACAATAGTGTAACAATCCTTAGATGATTATTTATTCCATAGTACCATACATTGTTCTTTATAAACTTAAAATCATTCCACTAACTTCTTAAACCGCTGACTGAGCTTCATCATTTCATTCATCTCATATTTCATCTGTAGTCTCTTCATTTTCATCCACATAAATACTACTCATATGACCGTGCTGATTCTCTTCATGAAATTTTCCCTTAGGGAATTAGTTTGCATAATGCCCATACATTCCACATTTAAAACATATAATCATTTTTGATGTCGTAGTAATACCATTATCCTTTTACATGGTGTTAACTGAACCTTTTACTTTGCACTTACTGGCTTTGTTTCCTTCTTTTCCACACCCAAAGCATTTTCTAGTTCCTTTGAAACATTCTCCCTGATGCCTCTTCCCACATGATTTACATGATCGAAATTGAACTTACATTCCTCTATAATCATCATGAAACTCCATCATTCTCTTATTATCTGAGTCGGGAACCTTATCAAAGTTGAGATTATTGATCATATTATGATATTCATGATTAGGAATAATAATGATTTTTGGACTTTTAAGTCCCATTTCATTTGGTTTCTCATGAAGAATATCATCCCATTGTCCGGCATATCCTCCATTATTGTGAATCTTCTTGTTTCCAGCCATTTTCTAAAACCAAAAAAGAATAGTGTGAGAGGCAAAAAAACATAATAAAGAGGGAGTAACATCAATATATAACATCTTAGGTTTAATTATAAGATCATTACCTTAATTAAAGGACTATATCTGATACGTATACTTATCCTTAGGGACATCACTAGACATACCATAGAAATATCTCTGTGGATCTCACTAATGTTTTCGCATCCTAGTTTCCAAAGGTTGACTAAAACTCCATTTGATACCAACTGTAGAGACCCGAAGATTGACGTACATGAACATTACATTACTTTAGCGGAATACTTAATACATAACAAAAATAGAAACACAAGGATCGTAATAGTTTAGTGTCTTTGGAAACTCGGAATATAATCTTCTAATAGTGGTGGAAGATCTTCAACATCTCCCATAAGATCTTCCCCTTTTTGTTTTCTTACCTAAAACCTTTATTTAAATCCTGGGGAAAAGAAAAAATTTAAATGGTGAGCTCAAATGCTCAGTAAGGGTAAGCATAGTGAACATAAAATAATCCATAAACATTTGAATGCAAAAACATTAACATAAAATCTAAACATCAAAATCTTCAGCAATGACATAAATCATTGAATTACATAAAGAATAGATCATAAAGGGACATTAATCATGATAAAATAGCATGGGAAAAAAACATTTAATTGTGGCAACCATAAATCACTTGTTATGATTTCCATAGTAGCCAAGGCATTGCTGTCAAGGCCATCACTAGTAGAAAAACGGGTTTTAACGTCGGTTTTTTTTATTTTGGACGTCGGTTTTTAATCGACGTCGAAGTCACCGACCTAAAAAATATGAATTTTTTCGTCGGTTTTTGTAAACCGACGTGAAAAATGAATAAAATTCGTTTTTTGGCGTCAGTTTTGTAAAACACCGATGCCAAAAAAAATAATTCATATAATTTTTCGCGTTGGTTTTCATAAAAACCGACGCGAAAAATTTAAAAAATTAGTTTTGGCGTCGGTTATTTAAAAAAACCGACGCCATAAATGAAAAACAAATATTTTTCGCGTCGGTTTTTAAAAAAACCGACGCCAAAAATCAATTTTTTTTTTCTAGGTTTTAGATCATTTCCTAAGCTTCGATTTGACAGGCTGTGGACCTAAAACGGAGTTACGGTTCAAAAGTTATCGCCATTAGAAGTTGAACCTATCAAAGTTTTGATTGATACAACTCGTTTCAAAGAAAACATGATAAACATAAATTAAAATCATATACACCAAATGTAATAAAATAATCATAATACATCAAACATATTTCAATGGTTTTAGGGGCTTCCATTGAAATGATATGTTCTTTATTATCATATAACTTGTATTTAGAAATGAGAATGAATCATCATTATAAGAAATCCAATCGAGTTGTTTAGAAATGAAGGATAATAATAATAAAGAAAACAAATGAATAGAATATGTACCATGTTCAAATTAATGATTGAAGTCGCATTGAAATCGTGATTGAATCGAAGATGTTGAAAATGATGAAAGAAGGAGAAACTGGATATATATATATAGTAAATGAAAATATTTTCAATTGCGTTGTATGAAAATGTAGGCGGGATTTTAAAAAGTTAAACACGCGTTGTGAAAAAAATTGAAATTCTGATCCCGCGTTACTCTTTGGAGTCGGTTTTGTTTGAAACCGACGCAAAATAGTATTTACATTGGTCTTTTGGCGTCGGTTTTTTAGAAAACCGATGCAAAAAATGTCAATCAATATCCTTTTTGGCGTCGGTTCATAAAAAAACAGACGCAAAAAATGAAAAAAAAAATTTTGGCGTCGGTTTTTATGAAAACCGACACCATGAAAGTTTTAAAAAAAATCTTTGGCGTCAGTTTTTTAACAAACCAATGCTAAAAATTTAAAAAATACTACATTTCGTGTCGGTTTTTTTAAAAACCGACGCCAAAAACAAAAAATGATTTTTTTGGCGTCGGTTTTTAAAAAAACCGACGCAAAAAGTTAAATTATATTTTTGGCGTCGGTTTTTATTAAAACAGACGCCAAAAATTAAAAACATAAATTACAGTGTTTTATATAATTCTCTAATCTTTGATTTGACTGGTCGTGGAGCAAAAACGGAGTTACCGATTAAAAGTTATGGATGTCGGAAGTTGACCTTATCTAAAAGAAGTCTTAAAGAAGTTCAACTTTCAAAGGCCATAACTTTTAATCCGTAACTCCGTTTTTGCTCCACGACCAGTCAAATAAAAGATTAGAAATTATCTAAAACAATATAATATTTTTTTAAAATTTT
The DNA here is from genome assembly GCA_963277665.1 of Viscum album. Lineage (NCBI taxonomy): Eukaryota > Viridiplantae > Streptophyta > Magnoliopsida > Santalales > Viscaceae > Viscum > Viscum album. Next base: position 656,611 of record CAUJRU010000058.1, read on the forward strand.
TTGGCGTCGGTTTTCCTAAAAACCGACGCCAAAAATATATTTTAACTTTTCGCGTCGGTTTTTAAAAAAACCGACGCGAAAAGTAGTTTTTTTTAAATTTTTAGCGTCGGTTTGTTAAAAAACCGACACCAAAGAATTTTATTTAAAACATTTCTGGCGTCGGTTTTCATAAAAACCGACGCCAAAATATATATTTTTTAGTTTTTTGCGTCGGTTTTTTTAAGAACCGACTCCAAAACAATTTTTTTCCCTTTTTGGCGTCGGTTTTTTTAAAAACTGACGCCAAAAAATCACCGTAAAAATTATTTACGTCGGTTTATAAGAAACCGACGTCAAACTGGCGACGTTAAAAATCATATTTCTACTAGTGCATCTTAGTGGACAAATCCCTTTCTGAATCAAGTTCACTCCTCATTTCAGTCCTGTAACACTGAACCGGATTAACTTACCGTTCCATCCATTTCTATCTCATGAGAGATAAATCTTTACCCAATGCATTGTAGGGAGATATAGGTCCCACCCATCTCATAATGAAATCATTCTTACTTGTGCCACAAAATAAACATACAACATTCATAAAAACCCTAATAAATAAAATGGTTTTCATAAACATCATCCCATCATCACATAATCCATATAAAAGAAATGGATATAATTTCATAATAACAAAAGTGAAACCATGTAAATCATAGATACATTATACATGAAGCATACACATATGAATTAATGTCATCTTAGATGAAAAATGGTTTTGATAAAACACTTGAAATGAATTCTTGAAGAAAAAATCGTGTTTTCTTCAAAACCATTTTCTTTTCACAAAATGCCGTGCAATTTTAAAATAAAATGATTTTTTCGAAAACAGTCATGAAATATTTTTGAGGAATATTCATAAAAATAAGGAATTATAAAACCATAAAAATCATTCCATGCCGTATACGTTAAAAAAACAATCTTCTCGTACTTTTGTCAGAAAAGTCAAAAAGTACCCTGTAGGGTAAACAAAAGGAAGATTCCTTCCATACCATTGGGTAAAAAATAAAAATGGTTAAAAAGGACTTTAAACATACATGAAACCATTTTAGGAAACATTTACATGGATGATAACAATAACCCCATTAAATACTTACGAATAAACAATCTCGGATAAGAACGAGATTGGAATAGTTATCCCTTACCTTAGGTCCGATATGCTTCGTACGTATCCAAACCTCCTGTATAATGATTAAAATATTTTTATTGACATATTACAGAATCTTATTTATTGTTATGATATCATATATGTTTCACTTATTACATTATATTACCCGTTCTTTTGTAAATTCAATGTTAATGCAATGTTTTGGGTAAAATGATTTCATTTATCGTATGTGTTTCAACTTGTCATTCTTGATATTAGTACTTATATCCTGATTTATATAATTGTAGAATGTAAAACATGATTTATATATAATACATATTCATGGTAAACATATATATCTAATAGATCGATAAAAGGAATGAAATACACCGTTCATGGAGACGGTAGGCTGTACGTACACATGAATGATGTTTTCGTTTCCTTATTGAATTGAATAAAACTAAATATATGACATAAATATATATATACATAATTCAAGTATCATTATTATTTCATATATTTCATTATTATTCATTATATAAACTTTATGATCATTCATGTATGGTTAACATGGAAAATGAATCTATCGCGTCGTGGAGACGGTAGTCCATACGTACGCACGAGCGATGATATCGTTTCCATAATTATTGAATAGAATTGGAGTGGATGGTATGATATATAAGAATCAGTATGATGTTATAATTACGATATATAGTTATTATTTACACCATTATACCCATCCATGTAAGGTGTTGGTGGAAAAAATGATTTCACCACGGCGTGGAGACGGTATTCCGTACGTACGCACGCATGGTGATTTCGTTTTCCATAGGATGGATAGATGGTGAAATAGGGTTGTTTCATACATATAATAACATATCAGTATATGAGTTATACTGATTTTATTACTTCATAATGAAACAAATTAAGAATAAGAAGTGGAAAAAGAAATAGAGTTGAAAGAATCTGTAACAGACATTACCTCTTCTTTGAAGCGCCTCTTTGAGACCTCCACTTAGGGAACTAAAATTGGCCATTGAAGAAGACCAGAATCTATAAGATGTTTATATGGAAGTGGAGAATATAATTTCTCTGGGGTTGGCCGATCATGAAGGCTCAATGTGGTGTGAGGAAGAGAGGGAGGAGGTTCCCTTTTATAAGGGAGGAGAGGGGCACCTTTGGAAAAACTAAAAATATTTTTTTATTATAAAGTCATATTCAGTTATTAATAGCTCCAAATTGAATTATTTCGAATCTAAGGTGGGGATGGGTCGAAATCCTCTCATACAATAGAATTTAGATATGTTTAGATCATTATATTAACCTTATCACTTAATTATAACTCTTAGTTAATTAGATTGACATTAAGATGTCACTTTGTATTTTTATATTATATAGTTAATAAACATACCATATACATCCAAGAGACCCCCCAAGTGGTCCATTAATGATATAACTATCATAATATATGTATCTTGATAGACCCTTATATTTTTAGGAATATAATAACAATTATTAATATAATATTGATTTTAAAAACCATTTTATGTCAATTTTGACACTATTTGGTAATTAATTTTTGTGAAAATCAATACAGATTTAATAGTTCGAAAAAAGTTAATTAAACAAATACTAACATGTCATATTAACATATAAAATTATTTTAATTCATAAAAAGTCTCAAATTACATTTATTTGGGTATTTATAACATCAATTATGTCAATATTTCATTAATAAGATAATTACTGCATTATCATTGTGTCACAAATAAATTAAATTTTCTTAAGTCTAAAAATTACAAATAAAATACCATTATGTAGGAAATCTTTTTAAATTTCTAATTAATATTTATAGTCGAATTTATCTTATGTATAACCCTATATTAAAAATGATTTAGTTATTAAACATTGACTTTAACTATTTTAACCCTTCTTTATATAAATTAATGATAAATGTCCTAATCTAATCCAAGTGGGCCTAAATGACATATTTTATTTCTAAGGCTGTTTATTTGGCTGAATTACACATATCCAATAGAATTTGGACATGTGTTAGGGTAATAATAATATCATTTTTACACTTAATTACCCTATTTAATTTTAACCGTGGTAAAAAAAGTAACAAGTTACTATTCACCAAAAAATCATTTCATCACGTTGATCCACATTTTAGTCCTTTATATTAACCGTGTCTCTCAGATTTACAAAATTCCAATCACAGAAGCGGTAAAATTATGTTTTATGAAAAATTCAGTTTATTTTAACTACCACTTTGTGGTTTCACTATTCATCTAAAATTGAATGTTTCCAAAAAAATACAAAAAATTAGGCCTAAGCTATATTTGATATTATGAATTCAAAAATGATGACTATTTTACCAAATTCAAAACATATCAGTTTCATTAACTAATTTAAATATTAATTCCCATCGTCAAAAAAAATAGCGTGTTCTTAAAAGATAAAAACTATCAAAAGATTAACACTTGTTTATGTCTAGTTTAAATGTGAAATTACATCCAATGACCAACATTGTATTAAATGGTAAATATATATTCTAAATATACTTTAAAACCACACAAATTAATAATTTATCACTATTAATTATTTAGTTTAAAAAAGTTGTTTTAATTAAAATTTAGTAATTTTCCCTATTCATCAGAATATGAATGTTATCCAAAAAGTACCAAAATGTCACCCTAAGCTAATTTCGATATTCCTAATCCAAAAATGAAGTCCATTTTGAAAAATATAATTTACAATATTTCAAAAAGTGGGTATTCCTATACATAATGGCTAGTTTTAAAAATATTTTAATAGCATATTGTTGTTTAGTAAAACCCGGTATTGCGTACAACACACGCTATCGACGAAGGTCACGATTGCGTGTAGTGAAAACCAAGTCAGGGTTGCGTGTAGTTCACGACTCCTTTTCCGTTGCGTATAACAAAATATATTGAATATATATATATATATATAATAAATGTTTCGTAGAATAACTACTATCAAACAAACATGAAATTGTGTGTAACATGATCCAGGATTAGTGTTGCGCATACTGCAAGCTAATACGGTGTTGCGTATAGCACAAGATAATCTTGGTGTAGTGTAAAACAGAAGATATGAAAGAAACTAAATCGAATATATCTTATAAATTCTCGGTTTGTTACATTGTGAATGAATTTTTTCTTGAGATCCCTGAACACTCTTGGAACATTCATCTTTCGAAACAAAATTTCCATGCACTCGTATTTCCCATACTTACTCTGAAGCAACATTATTGTGAGGTCCTCTTCTCAAACATGAAATGACGAATATGTATATTGGGGATCAATCAAGGAGGATCACAAGACTCCATATAATTGATATAAGATACATTCAATCCTATTAAAAGGATATGTCTTATTCACTATAACCTAATTTTGTTTCTGGTAAACTATGTAGAGTTAAATACATTTATTATCCTTTTTAAAAATATATATAGGTTCATCCTATGAGAATTTACATGGATTGATAAATTCCTTCTGTTATAATTATTTTATATTACATTTATCTCGTGTATCTAGGATGAAACCAACTAATAAGGTTGTATGGAAATCGGTTTCACACCTTGAATGAGCTCTATAAAAAATTCAACTCCACTATTAGGGGAAAGACCTATTATTACCATTGGGAGGACCTCCTCATAGAAATCCACAACCTGATGAAGAGATGATGTGTTTACTAATGATCTTGATGAAAAATAAATTTCTTCAATCTATGCCATGATCACCCAAATCTAACTCATTTTGGACCAACTCAACCCACTCTCAATTCCCACTCACCAATCATCATGATCTTTTGTCCCCTGGTTGATTTAAATGATAACCTTCTCCAATATAAATAAAAATGGGATAAAAAACATGTATTATAGACCATGATAAGAATTACCTTGAATATTTCTATCTCTAGAATAATAATTTCCCACACATGTAAAAAATTGGAAATAACTAATAGAAACATTGGGCATTACTGATGATGGTCCATTTTCCTGTCCAACTATGTATAGAGGGAAATCAACACATAAGATAACATGGATGGTAATCCAAATCCATAAATAGTTTTTTAGATATAAATGAATGAAAATAACCAAATATCAAATAATGTGCAAAAAATTTATAATTTATCTATACCATACCTCAAATAGTAGAGGGTCCTTCACATCTATTTACTAGTATCTAGTTCACTTCATATACCCATACTGCCTCAATTCTTCAACTATATTTATTAATTATCTAACTTCACTATGTAAAAATCATCTATTCATTCTACTGGGGACCCTAGTTGGATCCATGGGTTATAGATCATGGATATCCTTCACCCTTGAGGAATCTTTCCCTTAAATCTATAGTGATAAATAGATAGAGATTTCCCATCACTCTACATATTCAATAATTTTTATAAGGTGGAGTGAATATCCTATGTTAATGTATGATATTTTAAAATTTTAATCGCTATGGATCTCCTCCTAAGGGGATTAATAATTTATACTATTCTCCCCCACTGAACCACTAACTTATTGTATATCCCTAGATTTCCTCATCTTTCTACTATAAGAGGATTTGTTCATAGTAGTAAGAGGTCTACCCACCTATGAAATGAAGGGTGGAAGAAGAACAATTGTTCAATCCTCCTCTAGGGCCTTCTCAATAGACAAATAATTTCATTGATTATCTGGGTTTGTCACTATGTCAATGTTCCCAACCTATGGTCTAATTTTAAGATAAAGACTGACCTCGAACATCCTAGACTTATGTGCCGCTTTCCTGACCAAGAGAGGATTAAAGATAACTACCTTAGTGAAACCAGTGGAGTGTGGGGATCCCATCATTGAACCTTAGTTTATCTATGTTAATTTTTATGCTTATTAGGTTTTCCATGTATCGAGAAATATTTCAGTGAAACATAGTTCCTTCAAGGCCTCCCATGTTTTTCTCTCATATCTTCGAGCATTCCAATCATTCCCCACAACCTCTTAGTGGGTACCGATTATAGGAACACAACCAAAATCACCTCTACATTATTTGGTTTTTCAACAAGTTTAATCAAAACACTCTATAATATCTAATATGTTCTCTACATCCAAAGGTACTCCAGTTCCCTAAAGGATAGTCGATAACAAATCTTAAATTATCTATAATAGTCGAACATAGAACGTGTTTCCACTAAACTAAGGGAATGACCATGAAAAGGGATTCCCACTTATGATATGACCATAGTCCATGCCACTAGATTTAAGATCCTAACCTTTTATGGAGATTAATCTAGATATTTTGTAGGTACTCTTTTACCTTATGTTGAGTACATTTCATTTGTCTTTTACCATGGGGTGTGTTGGGGTGGAATGTTTTAAAAAATGAAATAAATAGGGTAGCGCATGATTGGAATAGGGTTTGTCAAATAGTGTTCCCTCTTAGGAGTAACCATTAACTATTATAAAAGAGGTGCATTGTTAGGAACATTGTTAGGGGAAACCATGCACCCCTACCCACTAAATTGTGATCGACCTTTTAATTCAACTTCATATTATTATTTTAATTACTTGAATCCCCTTTTTAATCTCAAATCAACCCCCATTAGAACCATTATGATCTCCCAGGATTTTTTAGGCTCCTAGATAGTTTAAAAGCCTCACCATGCTCTATTTGTCACAATATGAATCTCGTATCAAAGATCGGCACCCATTTCAGTATGCAATTCCTATTCCACTTGGTTTCCCATTCTTATACCATTTATCCCTCTTTCCTAAAGTGAATTTATTCTATTATTTGATTAGTTCTATAACTAGTTTGGTTGAATATAGATCTTGTATTTTAGATATAGATCTAGAATTTAAGGATCTTGATTTACACAATCCTGATTTTGGGTTTTAGATTACGATCTCATTTTACATCATTGTGTTGCTCAAATTTTAGAGATTTCTACTAGGAGATTGTTTTTAAAAAAATCTAGGTAGATGGCCTATAATTCAAATATCATATTATTGATTACAATTCTGTGTATGTGATTCTAGAGTTTTTTTTGATGATTAGAAATTGAGTTCATGATTAAATTAATTAAATTGATGAATTAATTAATTATGGGAGACATGATATTGTGGAAAATTGGGAATATATATTTTAATAATTAATTGTTCAAATAATTAGGGGATGCTTATATAGTGGAATTTATTTATTAATTGATCAATTAATTATAGTATAATGATATTGTGAGTTGAATAATTAATTAATGAATTACTTATGGGATTATTGGGATTATAGATTTTGATTAATTAATTGGGAAATTAATTAATATAATTTATGTGATAAACTAATTGATGAATTAATAATTAATTAAGAATATTCATTAATTGTTGACTTAAATAAAATGATTGATAAGATTAATTGATTGTTGAGTTTATTTATAGGACTGATAAGATTAATTAATTTTTCATTTAATTAATGTGATTGAGAGTATTAATTAATTTTTAAGTTAATTAATTATATTGAGATGACCAATTAACTATTGATTTGATTAGTGAGATTTATATTATTAAAAAATATGTGAATTAAATAATGAGATGACTAATGGTAACAATGGAATTCAAATGAGACATTTAACCTAGAATGGTAATAATATAATTCTAAAATGTGACTTGTGTTACAGAAATCTATCTATGGAATTTTAGGATGTGATATTCCTTAGGGATTTTTTAGACTCTAACATGGGATGAATAAGGTATTCAGTTTCAGGGTTCCTTGGAAACCTGAGAAGTTTATATGGTTATTTAATGAATAAATTGATAATGCCGTAAGTTTTTATTTATTAATTTTGAATATTTATTTATTCAACTATATACACTATTTTTTATTTTAAATTGTTTTAGAAACTATTGGTGGTGGCCTAACATGTTGTACTCACACACTACTCAAGATGACTTATTGGAATTTTAAATGCAGGCCTGGTTAAGGGAATAAGCCCTATGTTAGATGGCAGGTTTGGGGATGTAGTATGGATGAGGGAATCAGATGTGGTTTGGGACCCACATGGATGTTGTTAGTTTCTTTACTTTTGATGTACATTTTGACACATGGAACATAATTTATCATGGAATAGATACTATTTGGTATTGATATTATATTTATAGTTTTAGTCATTTGTGATAATGTTCTTGTTCAATTTATGGTTATATATTTAGTTCTTATTTATTTATTTTTCTCTAGTGTTTTACCCTGACAAAGACGGTATTTTCTCCCCATGACTAATTTTAGACTCTCTCTTCTAGTTGGAAGCCTCTGGTGTATAATGAGGCCCATATGACGTCATGTGGTGAACTAGCTTGGGGCACCAGTGTGTGGCATCTAGGAAGAAATGTTACAAAGTGTTATCATTGCCTAGTTTTCTATTTTTATTTTTTCTTGCAATTTGGGAAAGGTAGAGATGGGTCTAGGAAGATTCAGTCCATGGTTATGAGCTCAAACATGAGAGTAGCTAACCCATGTATAAAAGAGAACCAAAGTACCCAGGGTTAGATTTTTTATTGATATTTTCAATTACATTTGAATACTTTTCACCTTGGATGATGCACTTGTAGTGTGATGTGATTATTATTCCTGATATTTTCAGAGAATTGACGCATGGGCTAGTATGGAATAATAGTTCATTCTTCATTATTCATAACAGGCACTCATGATTGTTTTATGCCATGCCTCATCTTAGGAACACATGAGAAAAATTGGTTTTGGTTAATTTGTTGAACTTTTAGGTATTTATTTCCTTGTTTGAGAAATTGAACTGAAAATGGTGTCTAATGTGAAATTGAGAAGGATTCAAAAATTATGAAATATGATGATAAAATTGTGTATAAATGTGAACCATGAATAATGATAATGTGTTTACCCATGTTAACTAGGACCTAGGTGTAGGCTGGTCAATGGTAGTGATAGTGCGTCAATTTTGACCATGTGGTGTGGTTTATCAAATTGACTTATTGTGACATATTTTCCTTCCATTAGGTGCCATTTCTAAACAATGGCATAAACTAGATTAGTTTATGAATCAAAATACATAATAAAAAACTTTCAAAACACTTAACATAAATTGACCTATTTATATATATAATCCATAATAATAAAAATGTTTTCTTCAAGAAAGTATACACTCATAAACCCTTCTTAATGGTTTTTAATAAAATGAGAATTATCCTAAGCATATCCCCCAGGAGTGTCGTAACCAAGAGTGCAACAAGGTTCGTTGTCGTGCTCCAGTTCTCGTTCGAGTCTTGCTCAAAGCAGTGTTTTTGACTTTTACCCCTAGGTATATCTATGTCAGATCCGCCTCTACCTGCTCGTATCCAGACAAGGATTTATTTCTCATAAAACTCAAAAAATATCTACAATACTAAGATTCTTGAATGTTCTTCTATACTAATCCTCAAAGTATATCTTAGGGTTATGTTCTCTAATCAGAGTTTCTCTAAATCTAGCTTCCAAGGTTAGTACTGAACTGCCTCTGATACCAACCGTAATGCCCCGACCCAAGTTACCTAGAGTAGGTGCATTATTACGTAACATTGGAATGATCACAAAGATCAAGTCTCTAAAGACCAATTAGTTTAGTAGACTTGAAACACTAGATACTTTAATAAGTTTTACATTACATCATAAAGTAATACAAAACTAAAACAACATATTGTCTTAATACCCCTCATACTATCCCTTCAGGTCATTCATAAAATACTTCTTCACATCCTATAAAAAATTAAAACATTGAAAGGGGTGAGCTCAGATGCTCAGTAAGGATAAAACTATACCGGAAACATTCATAAATAAACATAAACATTTAAGGCAATTTATAATTGAAACAAAAGCCTTTTAAAAAAGAACATCATCATAATATGGAAAAATAAAATGAAATAATGCCATTTACTTATTCACATGGATATTATACTAGTAATATAATCACATGTAAAATCAATAACCACTTTCATAATGATGGAATGCATAATGCCAAACTGTCATAACCATGTAGTTAAGGACTCATTCCAAGACTACAAATATGATTTCGTCAAGGCATCGTGCCAAGACACTAGTTTGTCTCATGAGACCTACCGATGCATCGATGATCTATAGCGGGCTCTACCCATCACTTATTAAGTCCAATGAATTCCTCATATGAATAGGTTTAAAAATATCATAAACCATAACATAATCATATCACATAAAACATGCATAATGGAAACATAAAATTTCCACATTTCAATAACAATATAGCAATACAACACACTAATATAATAAAAACACTATCAAAATCATTTTCAATACCAACATAAAAGTAAATTAAAACTTGGTATTTATTTGTCATTTTAAAAACAGTAATTTCTTGTAGAGGAAGCCGAAACTCAAATAATGGTCACAGTGGCGGGGAAGTAGTTGTCTACGCATACTTAAGAAAAAACATTCCTTTTGTCATTTAGTAAAAATGCTTCGTATGAAAACATTTATTTTGAATAAAAGTAAAATTCAAAAGGGGTTTATACATTGTATAAAAGAAGGTTGTGTATAAAATAAATTATGCCTCAATGAAAGGAGATTGAGACGATGTCCCTTACCTCTTGTCCGACTTGACTCGATCGTTTTTTAATCACCTGAATAATAAACTAGAGATAATTTCTAATTTATTAAGAACATTTTTCAAATTAATTATTTCTTTTATATCAATTATTACCATGTTATGAATATTATGTAATTATTTATGTTAATAACAGTCGTTTTGTCGATCTTTGACACTTGAGTTAAAAATAGACTTCTTATAATTACAAGTTGTTCATGTGGTAAAATATCAATTATATCCAGAGTTATATTAATGATGTAGATATCATATATATCATATAAATCCAGTATATACATTCATTTATAATATTACATAACATTTAGAGGTAAGAAATGAAATGCACCATTCATGGAGACAGTAAGTTGTACATACTCACGAACGCTATTTTCATTTCTATTTCGTATTTAATTAAATGAAATAATAATGATATAATGGTATATTATAATTCCAGTATAATATGACATATAATATCCTTTACTTCATCTTTTATACGTCCCACATATAGCATTAACGATAAAAATCAATTTGACGGGGTGGTAGTCTGCACTTCCTAAAATGAAATTATAACATTTAACCATAATGGAAATCATTAAGGTATGCCATAAATGATAAATATAGAAGGAAACCATAAAAATAATATATATCATATATAAATATAGTGACATATTAATGGACACCATGGGAGGTGTTAAAAGAAGATTGAACAATCATCGTTTCGTGAGGCAGTAATTCACCACCCATTGAAATAGTAAGTTCATTAACCATTAGACGAAGGTGTGTGTAAGTTTAAATCAAATAATTCTCATAAAAACATCCTATTATATTGAAGATACATTTTTTGTTACAAATTAGTGGAATAAAAAAAATTTATGGGGTTGGAGAAGCAAAATAAAACAAAAGAACATAAGAGAAGACATAACCTTAAAATCGGGTAACCCTTTTTGATTTGAGCCAAAGGCTTCCTTGGGAAGACTTCTGACCAAAGTGAGGCTTCTATGAGAAAGAGAGGGAAGTTGAGAGAGTATTTGGGCAGATGATGGAAGATCCAAATGTCTTGAAGGTATGAATAAGGTGGTAGAGGTGGGGGGCCTTTTATAAGAGGAGAGGATGTGCACTCAAGGAATGTATGAAATATTACTTTATTATGAAATGATTTTCGGAATTTAAAGGTCCCAAAATTATATATTTTTTTGATAAGGTGATAATGGATCGGAATGTACTCATCTAATAGGTTTTTTAAAACTTTAAGTCCTATATTTTACATGATATTTTCATTTTATTTAAATAGTTAATTAATGAGGTAATCGTTGCATCATCATGGTGTCATAAAAGATTTAATTTATATAATGTCTAAAAATTTTCAAAAAAATATCTTGAATTAGGAAATCATTTTTTCTTTCCAATTAATATTTATAGTAAAAAATTGGAGTTTTATATCCCCTTGTAAAAATGGATTTAGTAAAATAATACATGTTTGTGACATTTTTATTTTTACTTTAAATAAAAGGTATTAATGTCATTATCTTACCCAAGTGGCTCCATGGGTTCCCAAAAATTGACCCATGGATTTTCTTGTTAGTACATGAGTCATCCAATAATAGTAAGACATGTTTCATGGTAATATCTAATTATGATATCTTTATTTTTACCTTAAATTACACTAATTACCTTTAATCGCGGTTAATAAAACTCAAATGTTTCTATTCACAAACAATATTTTCATCCCATTGAACCAGATTTTAATTCCTAATTACAGCCATGTATGTCGTATTTTTTTAAATTAAATTCATTGAAGTGGTAAAATTTCATTTAAAAGAAAAACATGTTTTTAACTACCACTTACTGGTTTCACTATTCATCAAAAATTGTAGTTTTTCAGAAAAATACCAAAAATTCACCCTATGCTATAGTTGATATTCCGAATTCAAAAATGATGTTTATTTTACAAAATTGAAAAAATATAAGTTTCATTAATTAATATTATAAATAATTCCCACTGTCACAATAAATAGCATGTTTTTAAGAAACAACATATATCAAATTATTGACAATTGTTTATGTCCAATTTCAAAGTGAAATTAATTATAATGACCACCATTGAATAAAATGGTAAAAATATATTCTAATTATACTTCAAAACCTATCAATAGTATAATTTATCACTATAAATTTTTTTATTAAAAAAAATTAAGTATTTTTCACTATTCATCAAAAATTGGATGTTCTCAGAAAAATACCCAAAATTCAACAGAGGCTAATTTCGATATTCCAAATCAAAAAATGAAGTCCATTTTGAATTAAAGAATTAATATAATTTAAAAAATTGGGTATTACTATTCATATCGACTACTTTGATTGGTCGTGGTGTGTTAGAATCTCGAACTTGCGAACAATGCAAGCTATTGCATTATTGAAAGAGAATCGTATCATGGAAGATTGGGGTGATACATTGAGGGTGTTGAAGCATTACTATCATTTGCATCATCAAAAATAGAATTTGTTTCAGAAGGAAAAATTAAGTGTCCTTGTAAAAAATGTGCTGAGAGAATGTTTGACTCATTTGAAAATTTTGGGGGACATCTCTTGCATTTTGGTTGTCAACCAAATTATGTTTTTTGGTATCAAGACAGTGAATGCAGTTCCATAAAAGATACTAATAATTTCATTTCATATCCATAACAGTTTCGAAATTTAGCACATGGTCTTGCATCTCCATCTGAACAACAAACTTAAACTCCAGATAATACTGATTTATCTTCTAAGTTGGCACCATCTGAATTTTATGAGTTGTTGAGGTCTGTTGAGGATGTATTATATCCTATTTGCAAGTAACTAAATTAGATGTTACTGTAAAAATATTTCTTTTAAATCAGATAATGGAATATCAAACAATTATTTTTATCCGATATTTTCTTTGGTTAAAACCCTGTCATCTTAATGAAATGTGTTTCCTGTAAATTACTACGAGTGCAAGAGGCTGGTTCGTAATCTAGTCCTTAGTTATTAGAAGATCCATTCATGTTTAAATGATATCATATTATATTCTGGTGAAAATGACTCGTTGAATAGTTATCACACATGTGGAAAATCAATGTATAAGGAAGCTCAACCGGGGAAGGTTGGATTGATTCATGTAAAACAGTTGAGTTATTTCCCAATTACACATTGGTTTTAGTGTTTATTTATGTCTCAAAATACAATGACATTCATGTCATGGAAAGAACCAATATTTCAACCGGTAAAATGTTGAATCATCCATATGATGGTGATTCATTAGAACGTTTTGACCGAGTGCATCCATCTTGCTCTTTAGAAGCCCGAAACGTGTGATTAGTTCTTTCTATTGATGGTTTTAATCTGTTTTGTTATTATAGTAGTCGGTATTCATGTTTTTCTATCTTTATAAATCCTTACAATGTACCTCTATGGATTTTGATGAAGGAGCGTTATATATTTTTGAACTTATAATTCTGAGGACATCCAAAAAAGAATATTGATGTTTATTTAAAACCATTTATTGATGAGTTAAATTCATTATGGAGTAATGGTGTTAGTACATATGATGTTGCTACGAAACAAAATTTCTTACTAAAAGCTGCATTGATGTGTACAATTAGTGATTTCATCGAATATGGCATGTTATCTAGTTGGAGTACAAATAGTCGGAAATCATTTCATTACTGTATGGGAGACAACTATGAATTTATGCTCGTAAATGGAAAAAGCCATGCTATTTTGACTATCATTGTAGAATTATTCCAACCTTTCATCCTTTTTTGAGGAACAAATATTATTTTAGAAAAGTCACAATATAAAGGGATAGACCTCAAAAAATGATCTCAGGTATAGAGTTAAAATAAGTTTTATTTTAATTAGATCCCATCAGATTTGAACCAATAATAAACCAACATAAAATTCATGGATTTGGGAAAGAACAAAATTGGATAAAAGAGAACATTTTTTGGGATCTGCAATATTGGTCTGATTGTTTGGTCTACAAAATGTTGGATGTAATTCATATTGAGAAGAACTATTTTGATAATTTATTTCTTATAGTTTTGGATACAGTAGGTAAGACCAAAGATAATTTAATGGCATAATTAATTCTACTACAAATTTACAGGCGACCAAAACTTGAAAAATTTGAAATTTTTAGATCACAGAGGTTAATGAAGCCAAACGTAGAATATACACTATTCAAAGTGGGTCTCTTATTGTTTTTTCACTGGATTTTAGATTTAAGACTTCAGATGGCTATGATTCCAATTTGGGAAGATGTGTTAAGAATGGACATATTACCGGATTAAAAAGTCATGATTGTCTAGTTATAATGGAAAGAATTATGTTGATTGGGTTATGATTTTTGTTGAGTTATATGATTTGGGATTCGATAAAATACTTATCATATTTTTTCCGAGACATTTTTGCAGTGACAACAGACTACAATGCACTAAGAAAAACGGAATAAGGTGTTGTTGTAATTATATGTAAACTGGAAAAATTCTTTTTGCTGGCTTTTATTGACTCAATGGAATATTATAATATTACATTTTCCACTTGAAGTAAACCATGGAGGTTTGGTGCAGTCTCAATGAATGTACCCATTTGAATGATTCATGTAGAAATTGATGAAAAAAGTATGTAAAAAACCATCAATTTAACGCACAATTAGTGAAACTTATTTTCAAGAAGAAATATCTTTTTTCTACTCTCATTATTTTGAATCTGAATATCCGTAAAAAAACTGAATGGGAAAGAATGAGGGTAATTTTGATGATGAAATATAAAATATATTATAAGTTTTTAATCATCCAGAGCTTGGCTTCGGTGGAGTTCATGAAAGATGTCTTTTAGATAATGAAAATCATAGATCTCATACATATGTTCTTCCCATCTATGATGAAATGAAATCATTTGTACTGTGAGTGATTATATAACTTATTCTATATTTTTTTCATAGTAAGAAACTTATTTCATTTGTAGGTTATATGATAATCATATCAAGAAAAAGCTTCATCAAATTACAGCAGCTTCTCTTTAAGAACGCCGACAAAAATAATTTCTCAATGGTTTCAAAAACTAGTAACATAAATTACTTATGGTTTAAGATATAAATTAATTTTATTCTTTATTATATTGAAATCTATATTACAAATTTTTAGGTATCTCAACATGATGATAAAATTGATAAGCGAATATTTATATTGAGTAACCCACCATCCAAAATAGTTAAATATTATAATTAATATATGGTTAATAGTTTTCAATATCATATACATGCATATGGGGTATCAAAAAAAATAATGAATAGTAGAGTTTCCATGAGAGGTTTTCATCATAGGGAAACTGAAGTTTAATTTTATGGCATACTAGATGAAATTATTGAACTTTTTTATCTAGTAAAAATTTACATAACGATGTTTAAATGTTAGCTATTAGATACTGAGAGAGGCTTTCATGTTCATCTGACTCATGAAATCGTTGATATTAAATATAAAATTCTTATTACAGTAAATTAACTAGTTTTTGGCTCAATAGGCGCCTAAAATTTGTTACGCAAAATATTGTGCTACTTCGAGAGACCTGAGTGATTGGTGGAGCATAATAAAAATCGAATTTTGGGAAAATCATTTCACTCAAAGTGAATGTGGTTTCACTGAAGTGAAAAGAATTGAAATTTTTCAAGAGAATACTTAAAATACATCTTTTTCACAAAGTGACATGAATATCATCGATGACACTCCACAATTAAGGGTTGATAATGAAGATGATGTTAATGATGTTACACATGAATTTGAAATGGAAATGGATGATGAAACTGAAACTCATATGGATATTGATGATGTCGAGGAAGAATATGATGATATTGACATCGTCAGATATGAATATGATGATGAAGGTGATCATTGACATAGTGAAATGCACTTTATAATCATAAATAATATATATCTATATATAATAGTTATTTTCAACTATTTTCTAACAATAATCATATAGTGTTTCATATGGAAGATGATCTCTTTCATCAGTTGCATGAGTCTGAGCTACCTTTGGACGAGGAAGATTTGGGATCAACTGACCCTCAGTTGACTGGCGATTTAGGGGGTACATGGAGGTGGCGTGGTATTGCGCAAATTTTGATTCCTGATTATATAACAAAGCGACGTCCACGTCTTGGATTCGATCCACACACACAGTGGAATGGTAACCTATGTATTTTAGTTAGCATTAATTGATTTATTTGTATTGTAATTGTTTGATTATTTGTTATTTTTTCACAGTTTTCCACATATAACTGTTGGATAGGGGAGCGCTATGTTGAACAATTATTTTTCTAATCAATGGATCATATGGGAACATATTATTGTTAATGTGAAACTCAACACGTTCAATCATTGGTTGGTACGTAAAATAAATAAAATTTATTTTGAAAATAATTTCATTAATAAATTAATATTATAAATTACTTGTAGGGTTTACTGTATCCCATCGATGATAGAATGTGTGACGCTATCCACGCGGCATGGGAGGTGTCTATGTGTGACTATTTGAGTCATATTTTCACAATTTGAGAAGGAGAACCATGAATAAAGCAAGAGTGATAGTATTTAATGAGCCGTGTAGAGCCTACCGACTAGTGTACATTTCATATCACGTTTGGGATGGATTATGTTCACACTAGTTGGGTAGTGGATTTTATAGGAAATCTTAATTGGGATGAAAGAATCGAGGGAGACATGAGGTGCCGCATCAAGCCAGTAGTTGTACATTCATTAAGCAAAGAGAGGATCTGGTAAGTACATTTTAAATATTTTATATAACATTAAATATAAACAGACTATTTTATATTCATATAGGATGTTGAGCTGCCCGATATTACGAAGTATGACTTTTATCAAAGGATGTACAATGATCCATCCACTAGAGAGATTAGAGTTGATCGCCAGCATCTGAATGTGGTTAGTATTATTTATTTTGTAGTTTGAAAATTAACTGCATATAATATTTTCATTGTTTTAATTTCAAATTTAAACTAAAGGAGTCATATGAGGCCACGACCTCTCAGACACAGGCTGAGTATCTGGTTGAGACGGGTGATCGGGCTAGTGCCCACCATTTCAATGAGGCGACATGGATGAAGGCGACCTAGTATCGCTTCAAGAAGGGTTAAGTAGTTAGCATCGGCTCTCAATCGAATCTTGGGACTTATTCTAGTACTGATGTGATGTTGTCATATTGCGCTAGAGGAGCTCGTAGAGAGTCATCTCCTTATGGGTCATAGTATCAGGAGTAGATTTGATATCAGAGTGAGCTTGTAGAGATTTTGTATAAGGACTAGGAGGAGATGTGTTAGTACTAGCAACAACAGTAGGAGGAGTGCCGATGATAGCAAGAGCAGTATGAGGAGCAGATGATTCAATGACAACAACAGCATCACGTGTAGATGGAGTACATGCGTCGTCTGACTCTTAGTTTAGGGGAGAAGTTTTCTCCATCATCTCCTTCAGCTCCTCCACTCCTCTAGAAGACTATCCCCCACCCTAGTGATTTTTTTCATGTTAAAAACATTTTGAATTTAATTTTTGTTTTAATAGTTACCATTTATATTTTCTGTCTTTCATATTGGTGCGAATATTTCATATTTTTTATTTTTTTATTTTTTTATTATTTTAAATATTTTATTTTTTTATTATTTATAAATAATATTATTATATTTAAATTTTTTATAATAATAATAATAAATTAAATTTTTATATTTTTATCGAATATTTGAGAATTTTAAAATTTTATAATATTTTATAAATTTAATAATATTAAATTTATTTTTTCATAAATATTAATAATAATAATAACATTATTATATTATTAATTTTATTTTATTATTAATTTTATAATAATAAAATTTTTTATATTATTAATATTAGTATTAGTATTATATATTATTATATTACAAATATTAATATTATTTATATTTTTTACTAATATTAATTTATCATAATTTTTGTAGAATATTTTTAATATAAAGTATTTGTGACGGGACCTTTTATGATGGGTTCTCATTGCAAATAGTTTATATATTTTTTAAATAACTATTTGCGATAGGGAAATGGTCCCCTCACAAATAATTTTTTGTGACGGGCCCGTCACAAAAAGTTTGTATATATATAAATGGAGAACCATTTGCGACATGAGGATTTCTCATCGCAAATATTATTTTTTTGGATTTTTTTTCTAAAATGGGATATTTACAATGGGACCTCATCACAAATGATCATTTGCAACGAGATCGTGTAGAAAACGACTTGTCGCAAATACCTCAAATTACTGTAGTGATCTAGAATTAATGGATCTTGATTCTTTCAATATTTAGTTATGTTTTTAGATTGGGATCTCTCTCTACATCGTTGTCCCACTCAAAATTTGCGGATTTCCATTAAGAGATAATTTGTCACAAAATTGAGGTAGGTGTTCCAAAATTCAAATTCCATAGTATTGAATAAAATTATCTTTATTTAATTATACAATTTTTATTTGATGTTTAGAAATTGATTTCTTGATTAAATGAATAACATTGGAGAATTAATTATTTAATGGAAATGTGATATTGGGGATAATTGAATTAAAGATTTTAGTAATTAATTTTGGAAAGAATGTGTGGATGTTGAGATTGTGGAATTTAATATGTAATTTATATATAAATTACAGGATAATTATATTTTGGGTTGAATATATAATTGATTAATTAATTATGGGTTTATTGGGAATGAATATTTTGATTAATTAATTGTGAAGATAATTAAGGGAATTGATTTCATAATATGGTTGATGAATTTGTAATGAATTGAGAATATTAATAAATTTTTGAGTAAATTAATAGGATTGGGAAGATTAATTGATTGTTGAGTTCATTAATAGTAATGAGAAGATTAATTAACTATTGAGTTAATTAATGTGGTTGAGATGATTAATTAATTTTTGAGTTAATTAATGATTTTGTGAATATTAATTAATTGATGAATTAATTAATGAGATTAAGATTATTAATTAATTTTTGAATTAATTAATGACATGACGAATGGTAACAATGGAATTTATATGAAACATGCAATCTATAATTGTAACACTGGAATTCTGAGATATGACATGAGTTAACGAATGGTAACTATCACATCCATGGATAAGATATCCCTTGGGGATTGATTAAACTCTAGTGTTGGACAAAGAAAGTATTGAGTATCAGGTTTCCTAGGAAACCTAAG
This sequence comes from Viscum album, assembly GCA_963277665.1. Classification (NCBI taxonomy): domain Eukaryota; kingdom Viridiplantae; phylum Streptophyta; class Magnoliopsida; order Santalales; family Viscaceae; genus Viscum; species Viscum album. The sequence goes on from CAUJRU010000058.1 coordinate 676,618, forward strand.
GATTTTATGATGTTAATTAAAAAATGAATCGATAATGTGAAAATTATTTAATTATGCTTTGTGATTATTTATTTATACAACTACATAAACTTTTATTGACCAGATATTGTCTTATAAATCGTTGGTGGTGGACTAGTGAGTTGTACTAACACCCTACATGAGCTACCTATTTGGTACCCGGAAAGATTTTATGATTGTAGAATATGTTAAGGGAAAATGCCCAATCTTAGATGGATAGTTTTGGGATATAGAATGGATGAGGGAACTATAGGTGGTTCAAAAACCTCTCAGGAGTTGTCAGTGTCATTAATTTTGAGTTTCATTTTGACACTTGCTGTGTAATTTAGCATGGAATATATATTGTTTGATTTTGATATTGCATTTCCAATTTTTTCATCTATGATGCTAGTATTGTTCTGGATATAGTTATATATCTGGTTATTTTTAATTTATTTAACCAAGTTTTTGTACTCTAACAATGAGGTTATAGTCTCCCCATGACTGGTTTTAGACCCCTTCTGCTAGTCGGAATCCACTAGCGTATGGGGATGCACGCTTGAGGTCATATAGATAACAATATTGGGGCACTAGTGAATAGCTCCCAGGCCAGGATGTTACACTAGAGAATGTATAGGAGCATGATCTTCTTTCTCCCTCCTATAGACCATGGGTTGAAATGTGGTTTTCCTCTATAACAAGAGAAAACTTGTCAATAAAAATTCTGGTTTCATTAGTATTTTTTAGGAATAATCTTCTAAAACATGATGGTAACATTATAAAGTATGAATCCAATTAATATGGATAATAATATATCAGAAGGATCACATAATGGTTCTTATAATATGATACCCATAACCCCAATTTATGTCCCTCCTTATACTAATAAAAATTATCAATCCATGCATGTTATTCCCAATAACGTATATATTAACAAAATATAATAGAATGTTCATGTTCGACTTTAATTCCTTCATAGATATTTCGAAACATAATTGAAAATAGATATATCACTCAAAATATAATATATGTATATCTAAAATAGATATGATAGTTCAAGGTATTGAATAAATTAACCAGTATAAAATGCTGAATATATATATATATATATATAGAATGTGATCATACATTCATATTCATGATGCATGGATGCACCGAAATTCTCAAAAAACACTAACATAAATCCCATTAATTTTAGCACAGAGGTCCACTACACATGATCTTTCCAAGATCATGGAACCTCCCCTGCCCGAGTCCCATATATCATATCGTCTTTCTAGCATTTACCATGTTGGACCAAAAAACTATTCTTAGATACCATTTTATAACTCCTAGTCCTAAACTAGTGGTTCTAAGATAGAGAGACATAATAGATGATGTGCACCTCCTTGTATCAAAGTGACTATAGACTATTAGTGAGGATCATAGAAATATTAGTGGGGAGACTATACCCTTAGTTTCATATCCATTAACCAGAAAATATATAACAATATAAAATACTGAATATGAATAGGAAGAATAAATATAAAATCTAATACCCAATGGAAAATATTTAATACGCGAAAAAATAACTGACCAAAAATAATGGAAAGAAATACTAGAGTATATTGTATGAAAATTAGTAATAATTAAAATTATGTAATCCCCTAATGTAAATCTATGTACCACTCATAGATCAATTACCCTTGGCTCATCTATCTACCACATGCACATTTCATTCTCATGGATACCTATACATGAAGTCTACAAACACATTAAGATTATAGAGTTCAGTGTGAGTAATAAAACATAGTAGGACACCATAAATGAGTCCCTAACAAGTCTTCACATATATAAAATTTCTAGTTCATGATAATAATAAATGAATAAAAATGAATAACAAACATATGTTAAGAACCCATGTGTTAACCCATCCAACACCATCATCAACCACACATGTTTCTTCTCTATACCAGAAGGATGATCATGATGTCATATATGATTAATAAATATCCACATGGAAGGATACCTGATACTTTGTAACATAAATTAATCAAGTCTTGGGTTAGTTAACAAGGAAAAATATTGAACATGTACTTGGTATTCATAAGCCATTGATTTCTGACATGTTAGTTAGTATAGAAACCCATAATTTTCATAAATATATATTACAACTAAATAGATGAATATTATTTATATAACATAATGATCCATGTATTATCATGTAGGTTGTGTATATTTGGAAACCTAGAAACAAAAACAACTAGATAATAATAATTATACATCATTTTCCACATAGATCTTCATAACTGTCACTCTTCATAGATATATCATACATAATACCTTTCATCATAACATATAGAATTTGAACATAGGAAAGGGTGAGATCAGAAGCACAGTAATGTTAAACAATTGAGATATCAAAGATTGCATAATAATAACATAACCATAAGTGTATGAGAACATGAGTTTAATATTATAAATACATACCATATATATCATAGGTCAAAATCATTATTAATGGCATAAAAATGAAAATTAATAAGATGGTAATTGTAAAGTAATCAAAGAACATGATCCATGAGAGCATAACGTTAGTATAAGACCTGGAATTTTAGAATACACATAAGTATAGATAAAAATTTACATAGTAGTAAAGGATATTTTCCAAATCTATATTTGTGTAATGAATTTACTCCCAAAACCATTATATTTTAAACGGTTAACTCCAAATAATATCATAATTCATAAATTCCCATACTGAACTGGGTTCACTCTCTATTCCATTCATATTAATGTCATGAGATATCAATCTTTACTCAATGAATTGGTGGTAGATATAGGTCCCACCGATCAAATATTTAAAATCATACATATGTGTTCCATAATATCATAAATCATTCATTATGTTAGAATTATTGAAATGAAATGGTTTTCATAAAACATTTGTTATAGCATAATGTATGAAAATAAACGGGTTTGGTAAAAATTTTATCATGGAATAACCCCTAAAAATGAATAATGATTTATAGAAATATTTTCATCATAAACATTAGACACATGTATGAAGAATAAGTTTGGTATAATAAGATTATATCCCTATTAAATATTATGTAAAATAATAGTATTCCATCATATATGGAAAATTATTTTAGAATATCACTTAGATAATTTTTTATTGAAAATACCATTTTAATTTTGAAATGAGTTATTTAACAAAATTATTTAAATACAAAGGAAAATATATTCATTGAAAGTATCCATGTATACTTGTAAATAAATTTTCATATAAAATATTAGTCATAATCATTGTAAATTTTTTCATGTCATATAAATTTACAAATTGTCTTTCACAATGTTATAAAAAAGATTAAAAATTATCTCATTTGGAAAACACTAGGAAGAATTCCATCAATCCATTTGTTATGATATAAAACATGGGTAATAATGAATTTAAACAATCATAATACAGTAGTAAAACCCTTGTTTAAATTAATTTTATAAAATTTTTATAAGGAATAAAAATTTTTTTCAATCATATTGAGAAATGAAGTATATTTTCCTTAAAATATATTATCAATTTCATAAATACAAAAGATGTAGAAAATGTAAGTAAAACATGTATTTTAAAGAAATAACCATAGCGGAGTAAAATTAATAATTTTCTTGATAGTTAGATCATAATATTTCATCATCGTAACTTAATCATAAATAATATTTATAATGAATGAGATTGTGACATAAAACCCTTTCCTTGAGATTTCCTTAGTTCGAAAGTAATCTAACCACTTCTACAAATAAATTATGTTAAATATCATTCTATACCAAATTTATTTTTAAACTTATAATATAATATATTATCCCTTTATAAAATTTCAAAACCCCCCTTTAATCCATAATTTCATATTCAAATCATTATCTCTAGATGTTAACTCTTTCATTTATCATTACTATTTCAATTCATTAGATCCATACCTTATACATTTATATTGGATCCATAATCTCAAGAGTATTAATCATGATATAAATATAAAATATATTTATTATATCTATATTTATAGTCATTCATAAATTTTAGATACAGAAAAATGAATTACATCATTCATGGAGATGGCAGGTTATACGTACGCATTAACAATGTTTTCATTTTTTAATAGATATAATGTAAAAATGAAAAAAATTAATTCACCTTTATAGATTCATTATTATATCAAATATATCATATATATTCAAAAAATTGAATCAACCTTGGTTTAATGTTACCCTTTATTTATTCTCTTTAAGTATGTAAAGCTTATGGGTGAGGTTTTTGAGGGTTTGAAAAAAAATTGGAATGATTTTGGGGATTTTATTAAGGATCATAGATTGAGCATGGTTAGTAAAAACCATTAAAATCCTACTGGAAACTCTTCATAGTGATATAGGGGATAATGTTAAGGCACCCAGTTAGGCGCACAGTTTTCCCATGCTATGTGGAATCTAATGAGAAACAATGAAAAGTGGGAGGGTGAAATTTTCCATGGTTAGTGCATGGTTTGTGTAGCAATGTAATCCATCTCCGTGATGTGTTCCTTGAGGTATAGGCTAGTTCATGGTTTCCACATGGTTTTTCTAACCTTGTGACTAACCAAGCATGATTTATAAACAAGATCCTAAAAAGGGATCTAGGTCTGGATTTGATCTAAACCTGTCAATTTTTCGCCATTTTTTCTCTAACTTGATATTTCTTCCTCCCAAAGGATGTAAAACAATTCCCCATCAAATCAGAAGTAGTATGGAGGTGTTTCAAGGTGATTTGAAGCCTTATTAACTTGGTAAGTCCTTGATTATGGTAGTTTTATATGGGTTTTTTTAGATATACTTTCTTCTCTATCTTGGATTCTTATATCTAGTCCGCTGTGAATAGATCTAAGGTTTTTGATTTCAATCATGGTTAGTTTTTTCCATGTTGATGTTATTGGATGATTTATATTGTGGGTTTTTCGATATTCATCCCAATTTTGTGGTTATTTTCATTTCGTTATTTGATTGATCCATTATTCGTGAGGTATGTTGATTCAATATTGACTCCTATTCTTAGAACCTGATGAATTAGTTTCAAAATTTTCAAATTTATTGAAATTGATTGTGAATTTTGTGTTCAAATCATGGTATAAATCTTATTTAGTGATGGTTTGTGGATTTTTGGATTTGTGGAAATTCTGAAATTGTTGTGGAAAATTATTTTTTAAATGGATTTAAAAATTTTAGTTTAAAAATGGTTTTTTGGTTTGATTTGTGAATGATGTTCATGTGGAAAGGATTTAAATAAAATTATTGTTTCATTAAAATGGTATTGGAAAGATGGTTTTTTTATGGTTTGGAATAATATATTGGTGTGTGTTCATTTTATATTTTATGATTCCTGGTTGATATATGACTTGGTGATTGGTAGTAAAGGTGTAATGGATTATGATATTTTAATTACTTGTGATGACTTGGTAGATCGATGAGAACCCTCTGATGAGTATGGAACTAACATATGGTAATGCCTGGGTGGATGCATGAGTTTTTGGATTGGAATGGGATATGCCTAAAATGGGATATGAAATAGTTTGAATAAAATTCCTGGTTGATTTCCATGGAAAATGGTTTGGGTATAGAAAACTATTTTTCTTAGTAGTAGTATTTGTTTTTTGATAAAAACATTTATATTATTTTATAGACCTTTTTTTATATAAATGTTCTAACTTGTTCAATTATAGTAACGTATGGAATTCATTTGGGGAATATATATTGAGTTTAATAACTCGCCCCTACTTTGGGACATTGGTTCTTTTAGATATCATATCAATTAGGACATAGGTAAAGGTATGTCATCACACTTCTTTAGTGGTGCTTCAAGAAACATGATCATGGATTTGGAGGTGTATCTTGGTGTAATTTAGGTTTTTTACTTCGTTCTTCCACTATGTACTTTTATTTTAGTAGTCTTCAATTTTCTTTCTTTGTTCTAGTTTGGTTCTTATATCAATGGTATTACTTAGAGTTTTTTCACATTGTTATCATGAATCATATAGTTGTTTTATTATGTAATTTTTTGTTGTAGTTGTTTTCATTTCAACGGGAAAATCATCCGCCATTTGTATTGAAGCCCTTGGAATTTATTTGTTGACTTTGACACATTGGGGAAGTAGCTTAAGGCTAATTAGCTATTCTACCATGATTAAAGAATATAAATGGGGTAAGATGTTACAAGTGGTATCATCTTGTTTATTGCTTAACTAACAAGTGACCATTACTCCTATAGTTCCTGGATTTAAAATTCATTTTGTTTATTTCTGGAGTAGGGATGGTAGAAATGAGTTGGATTATTGGGACCTGAAATGTAGAGTATAAAAATATGTACCTTTATTTTTTGTGATGAACATTAGGATACTATAGAGTGGGTACATAAGTGTTTTGGAGAAACTTATAGGAATCATAATCTCATTATCCTAGATTTAGCCAATGAGATGATCTTGACATGCATTGATAGAAAAACTTCCCAATATGGGTGCATATTTAATTCATAGTAATGATTTTTTATTTGGTGAAAACATGTTGATTTTGGAATAGTGTTAACATTGTTTTCAAATATGAGATTTTGAAAAAGTATCGATATGGGTATTTTGGAAATATGTTGATTTTCAAAATCCTGGTGATATTTAAAAAAACATTTAATGTGAAAATGGTTTCATTTTGGAAAGCCTTGTTGTGATAGTTATGATTTGATATAATTTAAAATATATAACCCTTCAGTCGTAAGAGAGTGAGACTTGTGAATTTTGTTTTGTTTCTATAGAATGGAACCTGGTATGTGACATAGAAACCAACTAGAAGAAGCTATTGAGAATGTAGTTTCACCTGAGCCATAGGTGACCCAATAGTTGGTTCAGAGTATAATCCAAGGGTTTTACGCTGTGGATATAGGGAACAAGATAGATGAACTAAGGCAAGTGGATACCTTTTTCCAGTTCCATAAGCAGAACCCACTAATCTTTCTCGGTGACTCAGAACTAGAATAGGTGTAGGTATGGATAAATAGGATGAATCAAATATTCAATTTCCATGGAACACCAGTAGAGATGAAAGTAATGTTTTCCATGTATATATTGGATAATCATGCATTCTAGTGGTGTTATGTAGCAGTTATGGATAAATTAGACCAAGGCATTTAATAAGAGGATTTTGAATAATAATTAAAAAACGATTCTATCCTCATAAATGTAGGACTACAATAATTATGGACTTTTTTATCTTGAAAAAATTTATCCTCATAGTGAAGGATAATGTGGAGAAATTTATGAATTTAGTCCCATTTTCACCTGAATTTTCTACTAGTTTATCCTTGAAGTTACTCACTTTTTAATTGGGGATAATGTAAGAGAGTCACTTGATTATTTTTGTTCTCTATATTAAGGATTATAAAAATATGGTCAATAGAGTGACGGTGGAATAAATAGAAATATCATGAGGTATGTGTGGAGGTAGCATGTTTATACCTATGGTAAATAGTTGTATCATAAATGATAAGATCAATTGGAAGAGGGAAACCTACATACAAGGTTGGATAATGGATCAGAATCAAACAGAGGGATTGTTGAATCTTCCTCCAAGACCCATGACTAAATTTTTATGTTTCCAATGTGATACCTTCAAACACATTAAGAGATAGTGTACAAAACCACTATGGTAATTACATAATTTCGACAAAATGGGGCATCTTTAGCACTATTATTTCATTTATCTAAGGTCGGGTGTTCATCACACTTCTTATGTGTCGAAGGTGATGTATGCTTCAATGGGATGAAGGAAGAAGAATACCTCCCATCATCATAGAAAATCTAGCCATGTAGATTACTGAAATACCATGGCTCCCAAGTAAGGGATATCACAATGGGGGAATAAGGAACAAAGTGCAGTGAGTAAACAATTATATGTAGCAAATAAAGTTATTATGGATGATCAATCAGGACCATCAATGGTGAGAGGTTTGAATCTTTTTAATTCTACCCTTATGCAAGATTTGTTTGATAATGTTGCATCACATTCCTGTTTTTCCTCTCATTCTGTTGATTTTTTGAGTTTACATGTTGATATGATTCTTTTTTTTTTCAAAACATCAAATTCCTCTTGGTCAAAGAGAATGTCAAGATTTAGTGCATAAGGAATGTTCTATAACAATTGATGGTACTTGGTTGATATGGGATTTATATTTTCTTGAAAATTATGTCTATGAAATAATCCTGGGTATGGATTGGTTGACTATATTCAAGGCTCCCATCAAATCCAATACATGAATGGTTAATTTGATGACAAATGATGGTGTTGATCATCTCATTAGAGGAGACCGGAATATACAGGTAACAGAAATTGTGTTATTGGCACTATTAGTAGGGTCAATATCATACCAGTTGGTAGATTTGAATCTGGAATCGATGGAAAAAATCAATAATAGTAGTTCTGTAGAGGTGGTTGATCGCTTTTTTGATGTTTTCCTAAAAATTTATCAGGTTTTAAACATACAAGAGAAGGGAAATGTATGATTGATATCCTTTTAGGGACCAATCTTATTTCCATTTCATCTTACCTAATGGAACCAATATAATTAGTATAATTGAATGTCCGTTGGAAGAACTAGAATGAAAAGGGTGCATTTAGCTGAGTAAGTCTCTATTGGTAGCATCGATCTTGTTTGTCAAAAAGGAATATAGATATCTTCATATATGTGACAATTATCATAATATTATTAAATTGATGATAAATAATAAGTATCCAATTCCATTCAGTGATGATCTGTTCCATCAATTTAGGGGTGCTCAGTTATTCTCCAAAACTAACTTGCGATCGGGATATCACCAAATATGTGTTCGAAAGGAGGATATTACAGAAACCACTATTAAGAGTATATATGCCCATTATTTATATGTGGTAATTCATTCCAGTCTTTCGAATGCACCGGTGGTCTTTATGGAATTGATGAATGAGATATTACAAAGGTATATAGATTCTTTTGTGATGGTATATTTCAATGACATATTGGTGTATTCGAGGACAAGGTCTGAGAATGAACAAAACTTGGTGATGGTGTTGGGAATCTCGAGAGATCATATTCTATTTGAAAAATTATCAAGGTGTGATTTTTGGAAACATGATCTACATTTACATACACATGTAATCTTTGAAAAGCGTGTTCCTATGTATCCAAAAAAGATAAAGGTTATTTCCTTTTGGAAATAGCCCAATAATGTCTTCAAGATATGCAGTTTCCATATTTTAACTAGTTATTAAAAATGTTTTGTCTATGACTTCTAACTACTATATTCACCTAAAATAGATATAACAATGAATAATTTTCATTTCCAAATGAATTATGAATGTATTCAAAATATTATGGTGCACCTCACATCAGCACCAATCTTGATTTTTTCAGAATTAGGATAAGGGTATGTGGTGTACTGTGATGAGTTGAGATATGGGGTGGGATGTTAACATATGAAGAGAAAACATATTATTACTTATGACTCAAACAATTTAGGTTTTCATGAGAATAAATAACCAAAACATGATTTGGACATAGTTATCGTAGTCTAATATCTAAATACTTATCCTCATTTCCTCGTTGGTGAGAAATTTATAGTGTTAACGTATCATAATATCTTGTAACATATTTTATCACATAGATATTTGAATCCGAGACAAAGATAATGGATTGAGTATCTACAAATGTTCTTCATTGACTTGATCTATACACCAGTTAAAGGTAATATAGTGGAAAATGAATTAAGAAGAAATTAATATGTTCGCATGGAAAAAGAGGCTTTAGATCAGTGGAAGTTTATGCCAGTGATAATAGACATGAACATAGAATGTGAATACTGAGGTGATGTTGCAGTTTTATTTATAGTGTCATTAATTCTTAATTTGGTAGAGATGGTTAATGAGGCATAGATTTATTATTCACAATGTGTTTCTATGATGAAAAACTTAATGGTGAAGGGAACATTTAGGGTTAATGTATGGATGGAAAATCAGTTTTGTGCTTTTGAGATCAGATGGTCGTAAATAAGGATTTTTATTAGAAAATTATTTATGATTACCACCATTCAAGGGGGTATATTCATCCTAGAATATATAATTTGTATAATACAGTGAAAGCACAGTTCTGGTGGGTTAGTATGAAAAGTATGCTGGTTGAGTTTGTTTCAAGATGTCTAACTTATCAGTTGGTTAAATCATAACATTAGTGAATAGTTGGTATGATGTATTATTTACTAATTCCAATTTAAAAATGGGAGTAGGTAGCTATGTATTTTGTAACAGGTCTCCCAGGAATGTTTTGGAAACATGATTCCATAACGATGATAGTGGATCATCTCAAAATTTTTCCCAATTAATCCCTATTTCTAAATCTCATATGGTGGAGGCCTTTTTTAAAATCTATATACAAGAAGTAGTAAAGTTGAATGGAGTACATGTTTTGATAGTTTTTTACAGATATTTGAGATTCACATCTCTTTTCTAGAAATCCTTATAGAAATCATTTGGGACTCAATTTACTATGATCATGGCATATCATCCTCAGATTAATGGTCAGTCCAAAAGGATGATACAAACATTCAAAAACATGTGTTGGTCTTGTATAATGTATTTTGGTGTCTCAATAGAGGAGAACATACTGTTAGGGTAGATATTGTATAACAACTGTTATCATGCCATGATACATATGTATTCTTTTGAAGCATTATATGTGTATCCTTATCATTCTCCAATTTGTTGGGTCGAAACAAGTGATACTTCACTGGTTGATCCAAAACTTGTCCAAGAAAAAATGGGGAAGATATAGTTGAATAGGAAATAAATGGAGATGACATAGAGTTGTCATAAATTGTATGTTGATCATAATTGAGGGTTGTTTTTGTTCAAGGTGATTGAACATGTGTTCCTGAGAATCTCTCCAAGTCATGAGAATAGTTGGTTTGGGGAGCAGGGAATGTTATCTCCTTCATACATAGTCACTTTTCAGACACTAGAACGGATTGGTGATGTGGAATATAGCTTGTAATTTCCATCATTTTCCAATGTAGTGTAAAATGTGTTTTGTGTTTCTCAGTTGAAAATGTATAAGCCTGATCCTGACCATTTTATTTGATGGGATCACGTTGACCTAGAGCCAGATTCATCATTAATACTTATGCCGATATGGATTTTGCATAGGAAATAGAATGTATTGCATAGAAAAATCATCATTCTAGGGTGGGTTTTGTGGAATCATGGATGGATTTAATAAGAGACATGAAAATGGGAGAAAGAAATGGTTGAGTAATGGACCAAACACTTTAATAAAAATGGTGGGTTTCTACTTTTTGGGGAAGAAAATTATAATTTATGGGATAATGTAGCACCCCACCCCCCGTTTCAAGTTAGTAAACCATTATTTATTTTCTATGTATTTTATGTTTATCGTTGATGTTTGAGGGGGTTTGGATGACTTTTGGAATGTTTGGGGTGGAATATCTAAAGATGTGCAGTTTGATAATTGTTAGTGGAAACCATGAAAATCCTACAGAAAATCATGCATAGTGAGACAAGGGATAATGGGAAGGAAAGTGGTTAGGTTCATGGTTTTTCCATGCTATGCAGAATCCTAGGAGAAACCATGTAATGTTGGATAATGATATTTTTCATGATTGGTGTGTGGTTTGTGTAATCGTTTGGGATAACCATGTGAGGTGATCCTTGAATCTATGTCCAGTGCATGGTTAGATAACCATTTCCTAACCGTGTGAGTAACTAAGTACGGTTTAAAAATTATATTATAAAAATGTTTATCTAGGTTTGGATTAGCTATAAACACCTCATTTTTCATCAATTTCTTCCCTAAATCAATATTTATTCCTCCTAAAGGCTTTTGAACCTTTCCCCATCGAATCATAACCAATCCAAAGGCGTTTCTTGGTGAGTGGAAGCCTGATTCCCTAGGTAAGTCCTCTTTTGTGATATTTTTCCATCATTTTTCATATATCTAATCTATTCCCACTATTAGTTTCATAGATCTACACTAATGTATATAGATTAATGAGTTGTTATTACAATAATGGTCAATTTTATATTTTTTTTGTTTGGGTAGGAGAGCTAAGGTGGGTTTTTCAGATTTAACATGGTTCTGTGGGTGTTTTCTTGTTATTATTTATTTTTTCCATTATTCCTGAGGTAAGTGTCTTCACTCTCGACTCCTCTTCTTAAAACATGAAGGAAAAGTTTCAAATTTTTTAAATTTATTGAAATTTATTGTGAAATTGGTGTGGAAATCATAATAGAAACCTTCTTTAGTTATGGTTTGTGGGATTGTGAATTTTTGGAAATTGTAGAATTATTGTCAAAAAATTATTTCTTAAATGGTTTTAAAATGTTCATATTAAAAATAGTTGTTTGTTTTGATTTTTGGAAAATGGTTTTAGGGAAATTTTTAGAATAAAAATTTTGTTTTATTGAAATTTTTTTGGCATGGTGGTTTTGTAATGGTTTGTCATAATGGATTGGTGAGTGTAATTATAGAAATTGTTGAGGCCCAGTTGAAATACGACTTCATTCTCCGTGACAAAGGCATAATGGAACATGGAATTTTAATTACCTTGCGACTACATGTTATATCAATGAGAAACTATTAATGATTAAGGAAATATCATATGTACATGCATTTGTGAATGTGAGGGTTTGAGGATTGGAATGGGATATGAAAAAAAGAGGGATATCAAATGGTTTGTATAACTTTTTTGGATTCTTTTAATTGAAAATAGTTTTGGTTTGGATAACTATTTTTCTTATAAATATATTTTTTTCTCATAAATTGTTTTATTATTTTATATAAACTTTGGAATATAAATGAGTTAACATTTTCTATCATAGTTGTGTAAATATGGAATTCATTTGGGGAAAATCTACTGAGTTTCTTTAGTCACCCTTAATTTTGCACATCGGTTATTTTGAATATGTTGTTTATTGGGACACAGGTTATGGAAAATCATCACACATCTTTAGTGGTTCTTTATGATACTTGAGCATGGATTTGGAGGTAGATCAGGGTTCATGTTTAGAGTCTTTGAGTTTTATTGGTTTTGTCTTTCGTTTGTGTTTTTTGATGTTAGTAGTCTTCTGATGTGGTACATTGTTATAGTTTGATTTTGATATCAATGAAATTTCATTGATTTGTTTCACATTTTTATCATCCATCGTATAGTGGTTTTGGTTATGTAATATTTTATTATGGTTTTTTATTTTCAAAGGTCAAATAACACCCCATTTGTATTGAAGCCCTTGGAATTTATTTCTATCCTTTGTCACCTTTGGGATGTCACTTAATGACAAGTTTCTATTCTGCCTTGACTCAAGCTAATTAGTATGGGTGGGATGTTACAAAAAATAACCGTTATTTCCATGAAATAAAAATAAAAATGAAAAAATTAATTGAATCACATTATGGAGGTGGATTTCCACACTTATGCTTGTGCAAAGTTATTATTTCACAAAGGGATGGATGGTAAGAAGGTATACATTATTCTACCATTATAGAAGTAAATTTATTTCATAAATATTATGTATAAACATTAATCTCAACATAATACCCATCCATTAAATAAGGTGTTGTAAAATGAATTTTATTTATATATAAAGACGGTAAGTCATACATACGAATGAAAAATAGTTTCACTTCTCATTTGAGGAGATTATTTTAAACCATATAAATCCTTAGATGGTTTAAAAATATAATTAGGTTTCTTTTAAAATAAAAAACTTTGGGATATCTAACATACACTTCCTTAAAAATATAACCATTTAGAAAATCGGTTTTTATATCCATTTGAAATAACATAAACCCATAAAAAGTATCATAATCTAATAAATCCTAGTTTATTATTACATAGAAAAATGAATAAAGGACTCCCAAAAATCAATAAAATTTTATTAATAATATCCTTGATATACAAATCTAGATTTATTTTTAACTACATTTTTATATTTATTTAGTTTACTTCTAAAGATTTTTTATTTTACTATAATATGATAATCACTTAGTGGACTCTTCCTAGTAAACTAATTTAATTCATTTTTCATATCCAATAACTAATTACCATAGTCTAAATATTAATAAATATTATAAGTTATAAATTTATAAATAAAATAATGTTAATCACAAATATTAATAATTGATTTCCTAGTATGTAATTTTTATTTAATATTACAAGTTATATTATCTGTAGGATAGTCTATATGAGTCTTCCAATATTATTCATGAATAGGTTCAGATTGAGAATATATATTATCCTCTAAAAATGTGAATATTTTAATTGAGGTACTTCTTATTCAAAATAAAAATTTGTAAATTCTTCCACAATTTATTCAATATCATCAACTATTATATTTAATTATTGTTCATAAATCATTATATAAAATGATTCTTCAATTACCATTGTTCTTTTATTATATACTCTATATGCCTTTCTATCATTTGAATATCCTAATATATTTCCTTCAGTAAAAAATTTATAAAATTTATCAAAATCATATTTAGTATTAAGAATAAAAACATTACATTCAAAGACTCTAAAATTTACAATTTTAGGTTTTATGACTGTATAAATCTCGTAAGGTGTCTTTTTTAACAATGGTCTTAAAATGGTTTTATTAGTAACATAATAATAACTATTCATAGTTCCCTCATATAAATATTTTGGTATATTAAATTCATTTATCATGGTCTTAATGGTTTCATTAAGTGTTTAATTTTTCTTTTAAACAACACCATTTTTTGTGGTGTTTTGGTGGCTGAATATTTTTGAAAATGCTGATTTTATTCACAAAATTAGATAAATTCTAGATTCTAGAATAGAAAACCATGATAATTTATAATTTATTTAATTAAGATTAATTTCTCATTTGGAACCAATTTAAAAAAATTTATAAACATAGATAATGATTTAAATTATGTGTAAGAAATTAAACCCACATTCATTCAGTAAAATCATCAATAATAACAAAACAATATCTATAACCATCCAATATAAAAGGTTTAATATGACCAAATAAATCCAAATGATTGAGATCCAGAGTCCATACATTGATTATTTCTTTTAGTGAATTTAAACTACTTATTTTTTTACCTTCCAAGAATGAATCCCATAAAAATTTATTGTCCACCTTTTGTACTGGTAACTGTAAAATAGTTTGGTTCATGGAAAGCTTGTGAATCAACCTAAAATTGGAATTTTCAAACAACATTTTCAAACAAAAAAATTTATTTTTTTCAATATTTAATCCTTTTTTTATTTGATTAAGAATAATTAAATGAATAAATGTTGTATTTTCTGTTTTCATAAAACAAAATAAATATATCCTTCAAAACTATACATTTACATTTAAGAAATTTAAAAAAATCCTTCATGATGTTCAAATAGGGATATATACAATTACGTGAATTTTTCATGATAGGGACATGTTTATTTCTTGTGTTATATTTCTCTCTATGAACTATGAATTGAGAAACATGTTATATCTAATAAAAGAAATAAATGAATTGATATGTCATGCTAATTCACTTGATAATCAATTTCTAGAGGGACTATGAGTTTTGGTTCTCTGTTGTTGTCACCTATTGAGTTTGAATTTTTTTTGTAGAGCTGATGTTATAAGGAGTGTGTTTGTATTTTAGCTAAAATAACTACTCATCATCTTTGAGTTGAGATTTAGGACATTGGAAATAAAAATGATCCTAAGATGGATGAACTGGGGTTCCTTTAGCTCCTAAGGATCATATAGTTGTTCATATTCATGAATGATTCTTAAGGGTCATGTGGTCCATGGAAAGGGATATTTCTCACATCATACCTTTGATGTATGAGCGGATGAGAGACTTCCAACTATAGCATCTATCTATGTTCACTAGGGAGGTAGGTACCTAGGTAGATGAGTTTTGAATTCATTCAGTCCAAATGATCTATAAATATCTTGATACACCCACTGATTATAGGGTGAAACTTGTTGTGTATATTATTTGTGGACCTACGAACCATTGGTGGGATATTCTAGAGTAGGCTGGGTAAATATGAGTTATCTTGGAAGGACGTAGAGTAAAATTTATTGATCCACTTCTATCTAGAGACATTAAAGGATGAGAAGGATTGTGATTTCATGTATTTGATGTATTAGGGAATGTTAGTTCTAGACTACGTCAAATATTTCACCGATTTGATGATCTTTCACCATATATAGATATTGATGAGGCTTTTAGGTTATGGAATTTTTAGGATGGGATTCGCTGTGAGACCAGGTCAGAGGTGAAAATTTTTCATTTGAGCAGTTTGGAGAATATGATGAATCATGAACTTTTCATATAATAGAATCTGAGAGTGGCCCCTAGAAATGGCTCGGATGTTTGAGTAGGGTGAACTAAGAGCTCTTCTTTAGGTGGAAATAATTACCACATGGTAGTTTTCACCATGGAAAATGTAGGTAGAGAAGTCCGAGTAGAGGGAATCAATATCATGGTCATGTTCAATTATGGTGCTATCAGTGTTGAATGTTATAAAATATGTGGACTCAGCGTGTATACACTATGTTAGGTATACATTATTTTGGAATACTTTTTCATTTTTAAATGTTTTGTGGGAACCTCCCACAATAGAGTAGAGTAAGGGGTTTAGCATAGACACCTAAGTCTAGAAGGGGCTAAGTTACCCCTCAATAGGTAGGTAGATGGGGTTCCACTGGATAATCAGGTTGAGGTAGGGGATGTGGTACCATTGTTTATGAGAAACATTACCACATGAAGGGAGTAGAAAAGGGTGGTTTGACTAGATCTCAAGGAAGAGGGTTGAGCCAGCTTCATGCTATACAGTTTACTCTGACCAGTTTGGATGTATGGCCTTCTACCATGAGAGATATTATTCATGTATCATATACCATAGATTGTGTTTTTTATATTGGATAATTACATTAATTTATATCTTCTATTATTTAAAATGGTTCGGATTTGGACATGGAAAGAATTTATGGGGTCCTGACTATTGACACACCATTGGGAGTGTGGTTAGAGGGTATCAAATGTTGCAAGGAGTGTTCTCTTGAAATTTTAATCTATTATTTCCTAGTGGAACATTTTGTGATGTAAATGATATGATTCTATTTATACTTGGTATGGATTTAATAGTTCTATAATACGATCATATCAACTGTTATCAAAGGTGAGTTACCTTTCAATCCCTTGATAGGGGAATCTATACTCACCAAGATGAGCGGGATCTATAGGCTGGTTGTATTGGACCAATTCATTGTAGATTATATTATCTCACTTCTCATATAGTAATCCTTTTTTGGATTATATACGAGTACAACAAGACACGTTTCATCCAATGGTGGACCATATTCAGGACATATTTCCTAAAAAGTAATCTTGCTTACCACCCGAGTAGGATAATGAGTTCACTATAGAGTTAGATCTAAGAGATGATTCAATTTCAATCCCACCTCATAGAATAGAACCAAAAGTGTTTTGTGAGTTTAATGTTTTGTAATAAAATGTTGAAGATGAGTGTTTTATATAGCCTTGTACTTCTCTATGGAGTTCTCTAATTCTTTTTTCCAGAAGCCTAATGGGACATTATGCTTATGTGTGATTTATCAGAGATTGAATAAGCTGATGTTTGAGAACTAATATCCCATTCCACACAATGAATATGTCTTCGATTATCTTAGAGGTAATAGGATTTTTTTACTATTATTGACTCGAGGTTATGGTACCACCAGTTGAGGGTGGGACAATCAGGCCTACCCTGAACTGCTTTTAGGAGAAAGTATGTTATATATGAGTTTGTAGTGATGTCATTCAGTGTAACAAACACACTGGTAGTAGTCATGGCCTTAATGAATATGAGCTTATATATTTTCATATATAGGTTTTTGGTAGTTTTTTTAAAAAAAAATATAAGTGTACTCCATGTTTACAAATGATCATTGCAAACATCTTGATATCATCTTGAGTACATTGAGAGAGCATCGGCTTTATGCCAAGAAATCAAAATGTAGTTTATGGATTGATAATGTTCACATATTATGACATGTTATCTTATAGTTTAGAATGTAAATGGAACTAGAAAAGTATTCAATCATGGTTTTTTGGGAGAGACCCCAGAATATATTTGAGATTAAATGTTTTTAGAGTATAAGAGGCTATTACAGACGCTTCATCCAGTACTTCTCATTACTGTCAGCACTGATTTCTATCCTAAAGAAGAAAGGGGTGAAGTTTTTTTGGTTATATTATTTCAAGAGTATTTTCAAAGAGATAAAAGGAAGGCTAACCTCATCGCATATCCTCACTTTACCTATTTCGGTAAAATCATACACAATTTACATTCATGAATCCATAGTTGGAATCGGAGATGTTCTAATGCAGGAGGATCAATTGGTTTCTTATGGATCACGATAGTTGATACTGCATGAGAGTAATCATCCAACTCATGATCTAGAGTAGTATGTTTTGGTACATGCCCTATTATTATGGAGATACTATCTTTTGGGTGAGAGTTTTTTGTTTTACATGAAACACAAGAGCCTCAAGTACAAATTTTCTCAGTGATACATGATCTTTTGATTGAGTAGGCGGGTTGAGTATCTTCAGTCTTTGGACTTTGAGAAATCTTATAATACATGAAATAGAAATCTCATTTCCAACACCATGAGATGGAAGATACAAACATAGGTAGTCGGGGAATCTTATGATGAGTGGTAGATAATGGAACTCATTGTGGACATGCATCTTGATGTTTAAGAGTCATAGGGATGAGTTGATATAACTTCAGAAATTTTTTATAATCATACATATTGATTAGATCTTTATATGTAAGTTATATAATCTAGAGGGAATAGCTTTGATGGACAACATATATGGTGTGGATTCACCAGTAGGATGGTATCTTAGAAGCGAAAATTGACTTCTTTTTCATGGAAAAGTATTGGTAACAAATGGATTGTACGAGGAGGTTATGAGAGAGTTTCATGATTCTATATGGGTGGTATATACTAGTTTAATAAATATGAATCCTGATCTCCATAGATAGTAATTGTGTTCAGGAATGAAGAAGGATGTAGTGGGATTTTGGGTGAGATGTTTAATCTGTAAATAGGTGAAATCCAATCATTAGAGGCTAGTTGGGCTATTGTAGCCTATACCCATAATAGAGTGGAAATGGGATGATGTCTTAAAGGATTTTGTGATAGGATAACCCAGGGGAACCCATATGAATGATTCAGTATAAGTGATCAGAGATCGGCTGATTAAGGTATCCCAATTCATTCCAATCAAGGGGGACCATTACCATTGATGATCTATGTAGTCTATATGAGTGTGATAATGTTCGATTTCATAGTGTTCTAAAGAATAATGATTCTGATCAAGATTCTCACATCACTTTTGAGTTTTTTAAAGGCATTTAGAAGGATTTTTTATTGCATGTTCTTTTGAGAATAGCCTATTATCCTCAGACTTATGGTCAGTCTGAGTAGACTATTCAGGTTCTAGAGGATATGTTAAGAGCCTATTTTTTGGATTTTTATGATTTATTGGAGAATCATTCGGACCTCATGGATTTCAAATATATAAATAGATTGCAAGAATTGATACAAATGGATCCTTTTGAGGATTTGTAAGGTATGTCATGTAATTTTCCTCTTTTTTGGTTGGAAGATGGTGAGTTAGTGATTGTTGAACCTAGTCTCATATAGATGCTGACTGAGAAAATTTAGTTAATCAAAAAGTGGTTGGTGAACATCCAGAGACAAAAAAATAAAACATTGACCATCAGAGGCAACCTATAGAGTTCAAGGTTAGTCAGCGTGGTTTCCTTTGGACTTCCCTAGGTTTATTAAATTCCATATCAAGTAATAGTGAAATCTAGAACCCTTATTATTTTGGTATTCTGAGATAGTGTATGGGGTTTTTCCAGTGGCATACGGATTATTCATTCCACATTGCTACATTGACATGAACGACATGTTTCACATGTCACAAGATTGTATATATTATCCCGAACCTTCTTGAGTGATAGTCATTAAGAAAATTGATCTTTGTGATGATGTTTCCTTTGAGGATAATCTAATATGGATTTTATAATGTAGTGAGAAATAAATTTGGGGGGAATATTACTGTAGTTTGAGTCAATGGATTCCATGGGCATGGTTAGTAGGAGACCTGGGAAATGGAGTTTGGAATTCAGGCTCAATTGCCAGACTCATTCATCGAGACCCCAGAGTGATTCCTGGAAAATATCATGGATGATATGTCATGTGGTGGGGAGTTTATAAGATCTCATCATTTGTAGGTATATATCTCTATTAGTTTTTGGTTAGAGCCTTAGTGGATGAGCTTTGTTCATAGACAGAGAACCTTTTTGGATAAAATTACCTAAAGAGAAGGTATGTATGTTTATTTTAATTACTGTAGTCTATATATAAATGTTTTAAATAGTCTTATAAGGGTTTTCTATGGTATGAACGGAATTATAAGTGTTTTGGGTCCTTTTTTATAAAATACAATGAAAATATCTATTGATAATTTACAATCCATGTATATATTACACAATGTGTAACTTCCACAAGGAACAAGTCATGAACTTGGTCATGACATGAAGTGGTTACACGTCCTACACCTAATTCATTTCATGTAAATGTCGATCTGGAAAAATATTAACCCTTGGTGATGGGTTTCTTAGAATATCTATTTGATTAGTAAATACATGATTTGAATGGTTTATATGTCATGTAATCCTCAGTACCATTTGTTTTAACTGTTCCATGTGCATGATTCTCCTCATTCATTTAGTTAAACCCTTACTCTCTCAATACATATGGTGATCAAAGTGATTTTTGGCGCCATCGCTTTATTTTGGATATTCTGTTTATATATCTGATCCCTAGTGAGTTTCCTTTATTAGTTTTGGCTCTTCTCTTGCATCATTCCTTATCTTTTTTGTGTAAATATTTTGGATGTGGGTTTTTTTTGGATTTTGATCTTGACCTGGGTTCATCTATCTTCTTATGACAATCTTATACATCTTTATCCTTGTTTGAATTTTCCATTAGAAACATTTCTAAATCACCAGATAAAGGTAGGGAGTATGAACCAAAACATATAGTATGTTTAATTGTAATGTATATCCAATCTTGTTATGGCACCAACGTACTGTGTTTTTTAAGTAATTTTATATTTGATTAATTTTAAATCATTGAATGTCCAGGGTTTTATCCCCTGGGTTCAATTATTGATGAGACCTAGATTATGGCTACCCATAGGGTTATAGAACCCTTTATTATTATTAATTTGATAATGGATTACATATGATTTTATCTTGACATGTGTTTTAGGTGATTTTTTGTTATAGATTCTACTTGGGAAAATGGATTATTTGATTAATTGAATAAATGGTTAAATTGAAAGAAAAATTGTAATTATAATAATTAACCATTTGGTTTTATGTTCTATTGTGATATTCATATTTTTATGATATGAACTTGTGACACCCATTGCAATTCATATATTTCGGTCTAGGCCCCGATACATGATACGATTCTTATATATTGAGATAAGTCATAATTCATTTTGTGATTCTTATATAATTGTCTACTCCATGACACATGTTTCGAAGTTTATATACTAGGATAGGCCCTGAAACGTGCTACGATTAATATATAGCATGATTGGCATGGTGATTAGTTATACTGTGGGTATAATTTTGTCTTTGGAATGGTTATGCTACATGATCAAAGATATCATGGCATGGTTTTGAATGAGGATTTTTTTCATGGTTGTCGTTCAAATGGTTGTGTTACATTCTAAGATACATTCCGGTAGGGTTCCTAAGCTGGTTGATTATTGTATTATATTAATTTTTGAATTAATTTTTACACTTTTTATTCACTCTATTTCAGGCATTATTTTTCTCATATTTGTTTCGTATAGACATAGTGATCTTAATATAATGATTTTTTCTCACACCCTTTTGGGGATTCTATTCGGTACATGGGAATATTACATGGATGCATGTTTTAAAAATTAAAAGGTACATTTTTTCTGATTGTTGATTTTTGGGATGTGATGTAGTTTGGAGACAGGACCGACCTAGGATTTATGATGGGGGTCTTTGATTATATTTTTTGTTAGAAAAATTATTATTTTTTAATTATTTTTTAAAAAAAAAATTAGATACATGTCGGCTGTAATTACATTATTTATTATTATTTGATTATTTGGTACCTTCTTTTGTTTCCCAGTTGCATGATATTTGGTTTTTCTTTGTATATTACTCTAATTTTATTTATTTATATTTTTATATCCTATTCTATGTAACTCTATATCATGGGGTATATTCTATCTATTATTTCATCACGTACAATTTCATAGTCGGAACCATCTGGCATATGGTGATCCACAAATGAAGTCACATACCCAACTTGCACGGTCAGTTGATGGAAAACTGGGGTGGGGACGTTAGTCTCCGCACCATATAACAGCACATACATGAGATGTTCTCCCATGTATCTCAATTGGGATCAATGAAAAATTATGGACACTATGACTTTATATCATATTCCCCCTCTCAAGTATCCTCTTACACACTCTTGTGTAGCCACTACACTCATTCAAGAGGTATAGTGTAACATCTTAGGTAAATAAAGAACATGAAATTTTCATATTTATTAATATTTTTAAATTAAATATTAATTTTACATTAAAGGGGATGTTATGTTCGATGGAGTACCTAATACGCAACAATAGGTTTCTTTGAAATCTTATGTTGCACACAACGTTGAGTCATACGGAAAAATAATAATATAATGTTATTATTATAAATGGTAGTAATGGAAAACCGTTGTATTGGCTAGAATGAACATAACTAACTACAATATGATTATGCATGTATGTTAAATGTTTTTAAATTTATCCAATAAAGGTTAGAGGCTTAAAATGTGAATGAATCTAATTTTATGCATAAATACTCTAATATTTTTTAAAAGGTCGATTTATCGCCTTTTGATGGAGAACCCTTTTTAAATCTAATTTTTAACACTTTTATATATTCAATTTTACAAAATAAAATTCTTATTTATAATAGAGACATAAAAATTTAATTTGGATTAAATTTTGGTACTTTTATGATAAAGTTCATTTTTTAATGTATAGTTAAAAATACTACATTATCATTCAAAACTGCTTTTTAATCTAATTTATTTATATGGATATATTATATTTTTAATTGGTTTTAAATTGTAATTAGATTAAATTTTTAAAATTTAATCAAATTTTAGTCATTTTATGTAATGTCACATCGAGATTGGACATAAACATGTGTCAATTTTTTGACAGTTATTATTTCGTAAAAACATGGTTTTTGTTTTGACAACGAGAATTAATTTAAAATTATTTTTTGAAACTTATTTATTTTGAATTTTGAAAAATGGATTCCATATTTGGAAATATGAGGTTCAAATTTTGTAAATATGTAATAATTATTTTTAGACATTATGAATGTTTATTTCAGTAAATATTGTATTTATTATGGTTAAAGGGTAAATCTAGTAAATAAGGGTAAAAAATATTATTAAAAAAAATATTAGATTTCCCTAACATGTGTTTTAATCCTATTGGTTGATAAATGTTCGACCATGGGCATCCTTGGGTAGATTTGGGACCCCATTGAGCCACTTGTGAGTGATAATGAAACTTTATATTAATTAATTTAAAGTAAACCCAAAAGTAACATAAACATATATATTTTAGTAAAACATTTCTTATACGGGGTTATATAATTTATCTATTAGACTATAAATATTAATTTTATATCTAAAAATATTTCCTACATCATTAAATTTTAATATATGTTTTATACATCAAATAAATAAAATTATTTATGACACAATTATGATGCAGTGTTTACCTTATTAATGAATGATTTAAATAAATGAGGTTATAAAAATTAAACAAATATAAAAAACCTGTCCAATTATTATGGGATGATTTTATTTCGAAAAATATTCATCATATATTCGAATTTAATGAGTTTTGAAGATTTTTAAACTGAATATATGTTTATAATAATAAAATACTATCAATCATTCCTAAAGAGCCCCTCCTCCCCCTTTATAAAAGGAAACCAACTCTAACCCATTACTCAAACATCTAAAGCCCCTTGAATCATCCAAAATCTACCCAATTAAGATCTTTATATCCCTCTCTTCCTACTAGAATCCTTCATTTAGGCAGAAGGAAATTCATGTAAACCTTTTAGTTCAAACCAATGGGAGATACCCGATTTAAAGGTAATGTCTTGTCTTAAGTTAGTTTCTTTTATTTTACTTCTCTAACCCCCTAAACTCTATTTATTGAATTATATTATAAAAAACATGTATCCTCAATATACTAGGTTGTTTTTATGAGATTTATTAGAACTACACTTCCACACACCTCCATCTTATGGATACGAACATACTATTTCTGTGGATGGTGAACTAGTGCCTACCAAAACGATGATTATTCAATATTCTTCTACCACCTCTAATGGTGGCCATTATGATGGAAAAATAATTATATATGACATATATTTTATTTTATTTTGTTTATATGATTATTTAATTCCCATTTAGAACATACCTATATCCATTTCAGGTCGTATAAATGTGATAATTTATCTGAGAAAGTGCGGACTACCGCCCCCTCAAAGTGATATGACTCGATCATACCATACATGGAACTTATAAATGATGGTGTTAATGAAATTATGTAACATATATAAAATATAATATTATACTGGAATTATAGTATACATATGTATCATTAATATTTCATATCATTAAAAATTAAAAAATAATTGAATGTAGCGTTCATGCGTACATACGGCTTAGCGTCTCCATGAACAGTGCATTTCAATTATTAGGTACAAATGTTATGGACTATTATAAATAAATAAATAATATATATATATATAATATATATGATATATAAATCATTAATATCATTCAATATATAATGTACTTTCTACCACATTGATAAATTGTAATTATAACAAGTTCATTTTTAACCCAAATTCCGAACATCGACAAAATGTGTGATATGAAATCAAATAATTAACTAATTGTTATTGAAAAGTAATAAGTGATATAAAAGGAATAATAAATATGAGAAATTTTATTAAGAAAGTATAAATTAATTTCTGTTTATTATTCAGTAAGAATGAGGAACAAACGAGTCAAGTCGGACATGAGGTAAGGGAACTTTTTCACCCATTTTCCATTATTTGGGTTGAGCTTCTACTTCTTGATTATGAAATGATATAAATATGTGTGAAGTAAATATGATTGTTTTAAACTTAATATAAACTTATATTGTGTGTATTTAAATTTGTCACACATAATTATTTCATTGATTTATCCTTAATATAATGATATGATCTTTGTAAGGGAACCTTTCACCCTCCTCTTTCAGTCAGAGTATTTTTTTGATATGTATTTTAATATCATTTTTATTATGTTCTGATATGTTCTTATATATCTTTATTGTTCTACATTTTATTTTCAAGTGATGATAGATCGTTTTCTATCTCATCAACTCATTTTTTGAATTTTAAAGTGACGTCATTAGGCTGCCCAATTTTCTTAAAGGACAATGACTCAATATCCTTAAATTGAGGCATATCTTGATATTTTTCACATTTTTTATTATATAAGGTGTATATACAACCATTTTGACATTTTATTTCGTGAATTTCTATATATTTCCTGATATTTATTGTTTTATTTGATGTTATTCTTTAATTCAATAGTTTCCCAAATGGTAAATGATTCTTTAACTAAAACATTTTTTTGAATGTTTTAATGATTTATTCTTCTAAATCTTTCTTATTAATGTCAATGTTTTCAAAATGTTATTTAGGATTTAGTTATATGGAAATTACTATTAATTCCTTTAAAAGTTTTAACGTGGTATGGGACAATTGGATTCAGAAATCTCTTTATTAAATGTTTTAAATGGTATTGAAAATGGTTTTAAGAAAGAATTGATTATGTCAATATCCTGAAATGAAATATTGTGATTGTAATGTGGAAATTTAATCTTTCCTTTATTCTTGTTCATTTTTTATTATTATGTCTTGGTTCTTGGGCATTGTTTACATATATGGGATGTTCCATGATAAACCTATGGTGGGTGAGCCCAATATAGCTCTACAATGTGTTAGGTAACGTGATAGAGGTAAATGTAAGTGTTTCTCCTAATAGATTTAGGTTATATATTGTGATGGTTATTCCAAATGAAACTCCATATATATCTGTGAAAGCTAAATGTATGTATGTTTTATATTATAGAAGTTACATTTATAATTTATGATTTCTGTGTGTTATTCATAAATCTTATGATTTCCTGAGGAATGTTATGATTGAAAAGTATGGTTTCACTGATTTGTATTTATTGATGAGTTAATTTTTCCTTTACTTATTTTATAACCCTTACTGAGGTTTTTATGCTCATCCCATGTTTTTTAATGTTTTTCACAGGACTTATAGATGAATATGGTAAAGGACGGGATGAAGAAAAATTCTTATTGTCTAAAACATGGAACTAGAACCATTTTTTTGGAGTTTTTATTTTATTAAAAAAATTGAAACTGTGTTTAAGTGTCTACGTTATATCTTTTGAGATGTAATGTAATAGTTATCGACTAATTGTATAAAAATATCAACCTAAAAATATCCTCAATGTGAATTCCTGACTTAACTCAAGATTGGGTAATGTTTAATGTTGGGTCCTTATAGTTAGTATCATAGGTCAGTTTAGACAAGTTTAGGGATTAGGTCTTTTCGTTAAACACATGGTTAGTCCCTATGTATATTATTTCAGTTAAGTCCTTATTTTATGGCTTTTCCAAATCAAGGAATGTAATTTATATATGGAAGGATGAGGATCTCAAAAAACATCCCTATCTCTTCCTAATGACACGATTTCAATAATTATTGCAGTGTTGTGTTCATATGATTGTGAAACATTTTCTAACAAACAACTCGCTTGCATAAAATTGTTTGATCTATCAAAAACCTTCATTATACATCGATATCTTCATGGGTCATCATTTGTATTTAATAAAATCCTATTTTCACATTAATCTCATATTTTCAAGAAAGGTAAATATTATGATGTCATTTAAAAATAATTTAACATATCATAAGATTTTATAGCATACTATGAATTTGAAAAAGGTGATGAAGAAGGATACCCTTGTGAAACCTATTTATAATTTTTTTTAAAATATAGTCTCTCTGCACAAACTTATGGTATTTTAAATGTAACATTGATTGAAAGTTTCAACTCAAACTCAGTGTGACTATTTTATAAAAGTAATTTTTTATCATATGTTTTGAAATTATATGTGATACATGATTACTTTCTGAAACTATTTTTATGCGAACTCCCATATGACCTAAGTTGTAAAAAGTGTATTTTTATGAAGAAAGAAAATTATTTTGAAGTATCTCTAAATCATTGTTTCAATGCATGGACCATTTACCTATGTGAACAAGATTATGATGAAACCATATAGACGCAATGATCAAGGTATGATGTTCTTTATTTTTTGAATAGTTTTATTTTATTATATGGAGGTCAAAAATGAAAATATATAAGTTGTTGTGGTCTTAATTAATTGGGATGAAAATGAATGTTATAAAAAAACCATTTAGGTTAAAACATGTTAGGGTTATTTTTTAGTTTTATTAAAAAGACACAACAGAAATCATGTGACAACCCATCACGTCAGACAAAGCTATGGGAATCAAACCCACAACCAAAGTGTGATTAGGATTTATTGCCTACCACTGGACTAAGTGAAGTCATTGTTTAGTATGACTTATTTTTTTATTTAAATGATTTTATGGATCAAGAATAAGTTGATTTTGGGAACTTATATTTTATCAAAAGGATATCCTTTGTATAAGAAAATTATTTGGTGATTAATTGATAATTGTTATTTTGGAAGACATTATCTCTTTTGGGACAACACTATATTCCTAATGAAAATAGAATAATATGGGATTTCGTATTTGGAGTAATTTTTGAAATTTTATTTTGGATGAATATATTTTTTTATTGTGGACATATGGAAATTTGGGTAATTTTTGGAAATGATTAACCTATCATAGAGAATATGTGATTTGGTTAATTACGCTTTAGTATGAGACTTTAAGAAAATTCGATGTTTTTGGAGATAAATGTGAAGATTTACTGCGGAAGACTATGTCATTAAATCCATCTATGTTTTGGGTTTCAAACATAGTATGGATTATATTAAAGGATTTTAAGGACAATTGTTTATTATATAGCCTTTTTTGAACTTTCAGTATTTTTTGATCAATTTTGGAGATTAAGAGTGTTATTTATTTTTATAAAAGATTATCCTTTTTCAGGAATATCAGATCTTTTAATAACCATTTTTTTTATTAATGTTTAAAGACATGGGAAATATATGGTTTATAATTTTTGGATCATGTGATTAAATAAAAGTGGATTCTAGGAATCCAGGTGTGACCTAGTCATCTGGAATACTCATTGTTTGGAAAAATTATGAGTTTTTGGTAGAAACTTATTAAAGGATGAAATTCTACTTAAAATGTAACTATATTTCATTATTTTCTTATTCCAGATCATAAATAAATTCTCCAAAATTATTAAAGGGAACAAAAAACAAAAAAAAATATTTTCCAATTACATTTCCTACTGGGGAATCAAAGACTATTTTGACTATCATAAGTTTTTGGTTTACTGGTAGTTAACTTTCTCCTAATTATGTTTTCTATCACTCTCCATCAGAACTTGATGGATAGTTTTATCATCCATATCCATGTTTTCATGGAATCCAATTATGTTTTATCTCGGGTGACATTTTTATTTCTCTTTAATTCTTTTAATTTTTTATTTTTATTGACTCTTTTTTCAATGTGGGACTTTCAATGAGGTTTCCAAGCCCGTATTTAAATTTGCGAGGACACAATTTCCAATAGGGGGAGGATGTAACATCCGATGTAAATAATGAAAAATAAATTTTCAGATTTTTTACAATTTGTGATTTAAATATTAATTTTACTTTAAAGGGGATTCCATGTTCTATGGTGTACTTGATATGCAACAATAAGTTTCTTTGAAATCTTATGTTCCACACAACGTTGAATCATACTGAAAAATAATAATATAATATTATTATTTTAAATGGAAGTTAACGCCTAGCCCTTGTGTTGGAAAGAATGAATAAAACTAACTATACTAGGATTAAACGTGTTTGTTAAATGTTTTTATATTTATCAAATAATGTTTAGAGGCTGAAAATGTGAATGAATCCAATTTTGTGCATAAATAATCTAATATTCTTTAAAATGTCGATTTACTACCTATTGATGGAAATCCCTTTTTAAATTTAGTTTTTGTCACTTTTATATGTTCTATTTGATAAAATAAAATTATTCGTTAGAATCAGAACATAAAAATTTATTTTGGATGAAATTTTGGTATTTTTTAGATAATGTTCATTTTTTAAATTAATAGATAAAAATACTGCATTTTAATTCAAAATTGATTTTTAATATAATTAATTTATAAGGGTATATTATCTTTTTAATTGTTTTTAAAGTTTAATTAGATTATATTATTACCATTTAATATAATTTTGGTCATTGAAAAATAATATCACATTGACATTGGATATAAACAAAAGTCAGTCTTTTGACTGTTATTATATATTAAAAACACACTTTTTTACTTTGACAACGAGATTTAATATTAAATTAATTTCTGAAACTTTTTTATTTTGAATTTGGAAAAATGCATTATTTTTTTGGAATCATGAGGTCCAAATTTTATAAATAGGTAACTTTTATTTTGAGACATTATGAATATTTACTTCAGTAAATATTTTATTTACAATGGTTAAAGGGTAAATATGGTAAATAAGGGTAAGAAAATATTATAATAATAATATTAAATTATCCTAACTTGTGTCTCAATACTATTTTTTGATACATGTCAGACCATGGTCATCCTTGGGTCGATTTTGGGACCCCATGGAGCCACTTGGGAGTGATAATGACACATTATATTAATTAATTTATGTAAACACCAATCTAACATAAACATATATATTTTAGTAAAGAAATTTTTATACGGTGTTATATAAGTTATCTAATCAAATATAAATATTAATTTGAAATCTATAAATATTTCATACATAATTGTATTTTATTTATAATTTTTATACATAATATAAATAAAATTACTTATGAAACAATTATGTTGTAGTGTTTAACTTATTAATGAATGATTTAAATTAATGAGGTTATAAAAATTTTAAAAATATTCAAAACCTATCCAATTCATATTGGATGATTTTATTTAGAACAATAGTCATATTATATTTTAATTTAATGAGTTTTGGAACTTTTGAAACCAAAAATAAGTTTATAATATAAAAAATACTTTCAAACTTTACTAAAGAGACCCTCCTCCCCCTTATAAAAGGACACCACCTCTAACCCATTACTCACACCTATGCAGCACCTTATCTCATCCAAAATCTTAAAAATAGAGCTCCCTACATTCCTCTATTCCTCATAGAAGCCTTCCCATAGGAAGAAGGCAATTCAAGTAAACCTTTTGGTTCAAACCAAAGGTAGATACCTAATTTAAAGGTAACGTCTTCTCTTAAGTGACTTTCTTTTATTTTACTTCTCCTACCCCCTAAACTCTCTTTATTACTTTATTTTATAAAAAAAGAGTATCATAAATATACTAGGTTTTTATTATGAGAATTATTCAAACAACGCTTCCACACACCTCCATCTAATGGATACTAAAATACTGTTTATGTGGACTGTGAACTAGTGCCTCACAAAACGATGATTGTTCAATATTTTTCTACCACCTCTCATGGTGGAAATTATAATGGCACTGTAATTATATATGATATATATATTATTTTATTTCATCAATATTCTTCTGTAATTCCCATTTATAACATACTTTTATTATTTTCATGTTGTATAAATATGATAATTTCATATTAGGATTTGCGGACTACCGTCCCCTCAAAGTGATATGACTCGTTCATACCATACATGTAACCTATAAATGATTGTGTTAATGAAATTTGTTAACATATATAATGTATATTATTATATAGGAAATATAATATACCTATATATCATTACATTTTAATTTCATTAAAATTGAAAAAAGACATGAAATTAGCATTCATGCGTACGTACGACAAACCGTCTCCATGAACGGTGCATTTAATTTACAATTTCCAATTTTTATGGACTACTATAAATACAAATATACTATAAATATTTGATATATATGATATATAAATCATTAATATCATTCTGGAGATAATTTACTTTCTACCACATTGACATATTGTATTTATAACAAATTCATTTTTAACTCAAATTTCGAACAACGACAAAATGTCCGAAATGAACTCAAATAGTAAACTAATTTTTATTGCAAGGTAATAATTTATATAAAAGGAATAATAAAATATAAAAATGTTATTAAGAAATTATAAATTAACTTATGTTTTTTATTCAAGAAGAACAAGGAACAAATGAGTCAATTCGGACACGAGGTAAGGGAACTTCTTCACCCAATTTCCATTCATTGGGATGAAATTCTACTTCTTGATTATGTCATGATATAAATATGTTATAATGAAATTTTATTGTCTTAAACTAAATATCCAATTATATTGGGTGTATTTAAATTTTTCACACATAATTATTTCATTGTTTTATCCTTAATTTAGTGATACGATCTCTATAAGGGAACATTTCACCCTCCTCTTTTAGTCAAAGACTTCTTTATGATA
The DNA here is from genome assembly GCA_963277665.1 of Viscum album. Classification (NCBI taxonomy): domain Eukaryota; kingdom Viridiplantae; phylum Streptophyta; class Magnoliopsida; order Santalales; family Viscaceae; genus Viscum; species Viscum album. The sequence continues at coordinate 708,567 of CAUJRU010000058.1, forward strand.
TGTATTTTAATTTACTTTTTCATAAGTTGGGATATATTATTATATATCATTATTTCTATACATTTTATGTCCAAGTTATGAGATATAATTTTTATCTCATTAACTCCTTTTTTTAATTTTAAAGTAATGTCATTAGGATGCCATTTTTTGGTAAGGGACAATGTCTCAATCTCCTTTCATTGAGGAATGTATTTATATTGTGCACCTTTATTATACTATAAGGTGTATATACAACCATTTTGAAATTATATATCATGAATTTCTATATTCGTTTTATATTAATAGTTTTCTTTGATGTTCTTCTTCAATTCAATAGTTTCTCAAGTGGTAAAGGATTCTTTAACTAAAACTTTGTTTTAAATGTTTTAAAATATTATTATTACAAATATTTCTCATTAATGTCCATGTTTTGAAAATATTTTTTAGGATTTATTTGTATGGACATTAATGTTAATTCCTTTAAATGTATCAAAGATGTATTGGACACTTTGATTTAAAAATATCTTTATTAAATTTTTTAAATAGTATTGAAAATTGTTTCAAGAAAGCATTGATTATGTTAATATCTTAGAATGAAATATTGTGATTGTAATGTGTAAATGTTATCTTTACTTTATGATTGTTTATTTCTTATGATTATGTTATTTTTCTATGGAATGGATTACATATATGGGTGCTTCTGTGATAAACATAGGGCGAGTGAGCCCGAGATAACTCTCCAATGCATTGGGTAATGTGACGAGGTAAATGTTAATGTTTCTCCTAAGAGATTTAGGTAATATACTGTGATGGGTATTCCAAATGTAACTCCCTACGTAGATGTGAAAGCTACAATGTTAGTATATTATATATTCTATAAGTTACCTTTATGATTTATGATTTTTGTGGGTTATTCATAAATCTTATTATTTAATGATGTGTGTTATGATTGAAAAGTATAATTTCATTGATTTTATTTATTGATGGGTTAATCGTTCCTTTCATTATTGTATAACCCTTATTGATCTTTTTATGCTCATACCAAGTTTTGAAATGTTTTTCACAGGACTTAAAAATGAATAGGGGCAATGATGGGATCAATAAAAATTCATGTTGTATAAAACATGGAAGTATACATGTTTATTTTATTAAGAGATTTTATTTTATAAAAAAATTGAAACTGACTATAAGTGTTTACTTTTTAATTATTGATATGTAATGTAATAGTTATGGAATAATTCTCTAAAACTATAAACCAGAAAAGATACTCAATGTGAATTCTTGAATTAACTCAAGATTATGTATTGTTTAAGCTCGGGTCCTTATATATAGTGTTCCCTTAGATATTATTCTCACTATGGTCCATAATAAAAATCATATGATCCTCAAGGGATGAATCAATATCCAACCCGATATCATCAACCTATATCATTTTAGAATGGTAAAGATGATATCTATGAATATGTGTCAGGTGAAACATGTAGTGTATGGAACTGTATCACTAAGGACGGTCCAAATGGTATACCACTAGACTGACCCTTTCCACTAAATCAATTGCCCTGAAAAAACTAGGCATGAACTTCCCTAGATTCATAATCTAGTGTTTCCTCATCCCAGGTAACACCCAATGAAAAATATGTTGACCAATATAAATCTTTAATGGTCATATCTAATGTTTATCTTATGATTTCTATCAGATTTGTATGGTACCAAACAACATTCTGATTAACAATACCTTATCAGAATAATTTTACACAATACGGGGTCCAACGATCACTGACTCTCCTACCTCCAACTCGTAAATAGGAGAATAGAATGACCTTCCATATAAAGCATTTAATGAATTCATTTAGACCTATTCTTTGAATTTCATACTATAGATGAACTTTGTGAGTGCCAGATGATACTCCCATGAACCAATGAAGTTGAAAACAAGGCTTGTAACATGTACTACAGAATATGAAGTGTTTGCTTAGATTGACTATCAGTATGAGTATGATATTTTTTACTCAGAATAACCAACATTCTCAGTGCCTTATGGAGACCATTCTTGAAAAACTACATGAAATGAGGATCCTAATCAGAAATCATACACCTTGGATTACTGTGAAACCAAAATATTTCTCACATGTAGAGACTACCCGGATCATCGAAAATGAAGGTTTCCCAGATTGGAAAAAATATGGATACCTTCATCATTCATTCCATGATCAACTATAATACATCATTCTTTTAATATTTCCTATGTAATCTTATCACAAAATCCATAGTTACATCTTCTCAATTCCATTCGGGAGTTGAAAAAGGCTACAACAACATATAAGGCCTCTAGTGTTAGGCATTCACCTAATAATTAGTGAAATATCTTTACGTAAAGACTATTATTTCCATTTTATTCCTAGAAACCAATACATCATACTGGTATCACGATACATCAATATTGTCCTTGGATACACCACCCACGTAGAATTAAGAAAATATCTCATCAGATCCTCATGTAATCTATTAAGAACCCATACATGATCATGGAAAATAAAAGCGTTGATGATATTAAGAGACCTTCCTAATCGTGGCTCCCCATAATATAAGTTATCCCTTAGAGATAAGAACTTCATATTAGATAACTTCTCCATCTTGATCCAGCCCGAAATCTTGGGTATCATAGATATAGAAGTAAAAGATACTCATTCCTAGGACTCCTAAACTTCTAAATGAATGTCTGTAAAGAGTTCCATCAACTTCCACTCATTGTAAAACTCCAATACTATCTATGTATTGATATTCTAGATCAAATAATCAATATGGAGTTCCCAATTGTGTAGCTTCCACATGTTGGTCCATTTTCTATCCCACCTTATTGAATGTAAACATAAGATCTTCATGATTTGAAAGTTTAGTTAGAAGATCTAGAAGATGAGAGTTTTTTATGGACTAGTATATCTCTCTAGGATTCTCTAATTATTTAATCTAGAATCAAGATATAATATTATGGTTATTTGGGGATTATTATAGATTTAACAAGATGATGGTCAATAATCTGTATCCCCTTCCACACATTGAATGTCACTTCAATCAGCTGAGAGGTGATAAGATTTTATCTATGATTGACATGAGGTGATGGTAACTCCAGTTCAGTTTGGGACTATCAAACATACCATGAACTGCTTTTAGGAGCATGTATGAGATATATGAGTTTGTACTAATGTATTTCATTCTGACGAACACACTTGTAGTATGCAAGGCCTTAATTAATAGGGTCTTCTATACTTTCCTATATTGGTTTATTGTAGTTTTTGTTGATGAAATATTAGTGTACTCCAAGTCTACAGAAGATCATGCCAAAAATCTTGACATCATCTTGATTACATTGAGAGAGCATCTGATTTATGACAAGCTATACAAATATAGTTTTTCGACTAATAATGTTCACTTCTTGGTCCATTTTATCTCGTAGTCTAGATTGTAAATGGATCTAGAGAAGGTTTGTGTGATGGTATCTTGGGATTTACCCAAAAATATCTTTGAGATTCAATGATATCTTAGTCTAGAGGGTTATTATCGGTGCTTCATCCAGTACTTTGAAAATATTTCAACATCGATTTCTAGGATGGCTAGGAAGGGGGTGAAGTCTGTTTGGTCATATTCATAAAATAGGTATTCTAGAAATCTGAATTATAGGACCACCTCATCACTCACCCTCACATTAACTATTCAGGTTAAAGAATATACCATTTACATTGATTCATCCATAGTTGTACTCGAATAAGTTATAATTCTGAAGGATCGAGTGGTTACTTATAACTCCATATGGTTGATACAACATGAGTGGAATTATCCTACTCAAAATCATGAGCTGGAAGTAGTCGTACATGCCCTAATATGATGGAGACACTATCTTTTTGGTGAGAGGTTTGTGGTGTACACGGACCACAAAAGCCTGAAATATTTATTTTCTCAGCGAGTCCTGAACCTTTGAAAGAGGTTGTGGGTTGAGTATCATCAGTCGTTGGAATTTGATCTAATTTAAAATCCCAGAAAGGGAAACATCATTATCTATGGATTAAGATATAAGATACAAAAATATACAGTGCATGAATCTAATGATGGGTGAAAAATGATTGAACACTTTGCAGACATGTATCTAGATATTCAGGAGTCCCAAGGATGAGTTTCTCTAACTTCAACATCTGTTTCTTGATCATATCGTTACATGGAAGTTATTTGATCTGGATGGCTTAACAATAACGGATAGCATATATTTGGGGTATCCACAAGTAGGATGGTCTCTTGGAAGAGAAAATTTTATTATTTTCTATGTCCAATAATGGGTTCCTAAGGGCTTGTGTAAGGAGGTGACGATAGAGTTTCATTCTTCTATATGGGTGGTACATCCTGGTTTAATAATGATGTATTTTGATCTCCATAGATAGTAATAGTGGTTAGGAATAAAGAAATAGGTAGCATGATTCATGGAAAGATGTTTAATTTGTGATTAGGTTAATGATAAGAATCAGAGGCTAGTTGGGTTGTTGTAGCCTCTAACCATTATATAGTGGAAATGGGATGATGTCGTTATGGATTTTGTGATGGGATTACCCAGTACAACCCATAATAATGATTTAGTATGGGTGATAATGGATCAACAGAAAAAGGTTCCCATTTCACGCTTATGAGGGAGACCTTAACTGATGATGATCTAGGTAGTCTATATGTGTGTGAGAAATATTATTTTCACAGTGTTCCAAAAAACAGCATTTCTGATCAAGATTATCATTTCAATTATCAGTTTTGTAAATGTATTTAGAAGGCTTTGGGATAAAAATTTCTTTTGAGTATAGTCTATCATCCTCAATCTCACGTTCAAAATGATAAGACTATTCATGTTCTGGAGGATATGTTATGAGAATATGTTTTGGATTTCATTGTTTCATGTTGGAATCATTTGGCCCTCATGGATTACACCGATAATAACAGCTTCCAAGAATTGATCCAAATAGATATTTTTTATGGGTTTTTGAGGAATTTCATGTTGTTTTCCTCATTGTGGGTTGGAGGATGGTGAGTCAGTGTGTGTTGAACCTAGTCCCATGTAGGAGATGAATGAGAAGGTTCAATTAATCAGAATGTGGATGCTGACTGTGCAAAGCCAATAAAAATTGTACATTGACCCTCAGATACAACCCTTAATTTTCTAGGTTAGTCATCATGTTTTCCTTTAGTTGTCCCCTAGGTTTGGGAAATTCCATATCAGAAAATAGGGAATGATAACACCCATGTTTTTCAGGCGTTTTGTGATAGTGGACATGGTCACTCTAGTGGCGTATCGATTTTCCTTTACACAGTGCTACAATGCCATGAATAATTTGTTTCACATGTTTTTGTTTTCAAGATATTATCATATAACATCTCTTGTGATAGACATTAACAACATAAAACATTGTGATGATGTGTCCTTTTATGCGAATCTAATATAGATTGTGGACTATAGTGATAAATTTCATCAAGGGGACTATTCCTCTAGTTCGAGTGAAGGGTAGGTATAGGTGGGGTTAGGAGGAAACCTGGGAGAGGGATTCTGATATATGGGCTCAGTGTCTAGAATCATTCATCGAGACCTCACAATGATTCTTGGAGAATCTTTGGGTTGATCTATTATATTGTAGGGAGGTTGTAAGATCCCAACTTTTCTAGGTACACCCCTTCATGAGTTTTTTGTTTGAGACTTTGTGGTTGAGTCTTGTTCATATATAGAGAGCCTTTGTTGGATAAAATTACCTAATGTTCAGGGATGTATATTTATTTTCATTATTGGAGTCGTTATATAAATTTGTTAAATGGTATTATGAGGTTTTCCATGATATGGAAGGAATTGGAGGTGGTTAGGTTGTTTTAGTATAAGCTGATCTAAAAACATTCTGTAGAGAAATTACTTACCATGTATATGTTAAAAGATGTGTAACTGCCTCTAGGATCAAGTTGTGTACTAGTTAATGACATGAAGTTGTTACAACTTCCTACATCTAATTAATGCAATGAAAATGTTTATTTGGAAAAATATTAACCCATGGTGATGGGTTTTGTTTCCATATCTATATATTTAATTAATGTAATATGTGAAAGGTTTACATGCTATATAATCCCCATCCCCTGTTGTTTTATGTCTGCCATGTGTTTGATTATCCTCATTATTTTGGAAAAACCCTACCTCATCATATTTATTGGTGTTTTCCATTGGAAACATTGCTAAATCATTAGATAATGGTAGGGAGTTTGAACGAAACACTATGGTGTATTTAATTTCAAAGTTTATAAAATATTTTGATGGAACCAATGTAATGTGTGATTTAATTAAATTAAAATTTGATTAATTTTAAATCATGAAATGTATAATTGGATAGATCCCTTAGGTTCAATTATTGATGTGACCTATATTATGGCTACCCTTTGGGTGATTTAACCCTTGATTAATATAAATTTTATAATGTCATACATGTGATTTTAACCTGACATGTGTTTTAGGTGATTTTTTTATATATTTACCTTGGGAAAATGGATTATTTGATTAATTGAATAGATGGGTAAATTGAAAGACAAATGGTAATGAGCAGAATTAACCATGTGGACTTATATTATTATATTGTGATATGTTTTTTGTTTTGAAATTCACGTGTGACATACATTGTAATGCTTATATATCGAGATAGTCCCTAACATATGTTGTGATGATTATATATCGGGCTAGGCCCTGATACATGATGTTATTCTTATATAACGAACTAGGACACGATTCATGTTTTGATGCTTATATAATAGACTAGGCCTTGAAACATGTTGTGATGCTTATATACCAGGCTAGGACCTGAAATATTTTCAGATTCTTATATAGAGGGATTAGCTTAGAGATGTGGTATTCCATGTGTATATGGTTTTTTATGGCATGGTTGTGCTACATGCTCAGAGATGTTATGGCATGGTTCCAAAGTGTTTTTGTGTGTGTTTTTCATATTTTGGGTACATTATTATAGACATTCTAGTAGGGTATTGAAGCAGGTTTATTGATGTATTATATTAATTTTTTAATTAATTAATACACTTGTTATTCACATTATTTCATACATTATGTTTCTCATGATAGATTTGTTTAGACATAGTGGTATCGATCTACTAATTTTTTCTAACACCCTATTTAGGTTTCCATTTGGTACTCAGGAAGATTACATGGGTGTATGTTTGAATAATGGAAAGGGACATTTTTAATGATTGATGATTTCCTGGATGGGTTGGAGTTTAGAGATGGGACTGAACTAGGGTTCGGGACCGGGGTATTTGATATTATTTTGGGTATGCTAATTAATTAATTTATATTATTTTTAGTTTGAAATTTAGACACATTTTATCATGTCATTTCATTATTTAATATTATTGGATTATTTTTTCCCTTCTTTTATTTCCTAGTCACATGATATTTTGTTTTTTAGTTATATTTTACTCTGATTTTATTTATTTATATTGTTTGTTCCCCCTGCTATGTAACTCTATATCAGGGTGAATAGTCTCTCCACTAATTCATAACACTCCTTTTTATAGTCAGCAACCTATGGCATATGGTGTGGCACACCTGAAGTCAGGTAGCTAAATGGAATGGTCACTTGAGGGAGGACTAGGTTGGGGATGTTACTCTCCCATCCATATAACATCTCATATTGGAGTTGTGCTCTAAATTATATCAGTGGGTATCAGTGAACTATTATAGACAATATGTATGTATATAATATTCCCTCTCTTGTGTATCCTCTTACACAATATTTTTCATCCACTACACTCGTGCAAGAGGTGTGGTATTCCCTTCGATATTCTTCTCACTATGGTCCATGATAAAACTTAGATGCTCCTTAAAGGATGCATCAACATCCAACCTAGTGTCATCAACTTCTATTGTATGGGTAGGGTCAGGATGATATCTATGAAGACTTGACACATGAAACATGTAGTGTATAGAATTTTAGCACTATAGACGGGCCAAATGGTATGCCATTGGACCAGCCCTTTCCACTAACTCAAATAGCATGACAGACCTGGGTATGTGCATCCCTTTCATCCTAATCTATTCTTTCGTTAACCTATGTAACACCCAAATAAAAACACGTTGACCCACCTAAAAATCCATAAGTCACCAATAATGGTGAGAATATCATTTCTATCATATTTTTGTGGTCACCAACCACATTCTGATTAACGGGACCTTCATAGAACAATACTACAAAAGACTAGGTCTAACGAGTGCTAACTATCCTACCTCCAACTAGTAAATATAATATTGGAATGACCATCCATAAATTGCCTCTAAATAATCCATTTATTCCAATTATTAGAATTTGTTACTATATTCGAACTTTTTGAGTGCTAGATGCAACTCCCAAGAACCAATGAATTATAAAAACATAGGCTCACAACATATCCTACAGAATAAAATGTGTTTGTCCAGATTGATTGTCAGTGTGATTGTGATTGTTTGTACTCATAAGAAACATCATTCTAAATGAATTCTGGAGACCCTTCTAGATCTAAGACATGAAATGAGGATCCTGATCAGAAAATATACTCCTCAAATTACTATGAAACCAAACTATTTCCCACACATAAGGACTACCCAGATCATTAACATTGAAGGTGTCCACGATAGGAAAGAAGTGGGATAACTTTATCAATCATTACATGATAAAACATAGAACATCATTTTTGTGAGATATTATTGAGTAATCCTATCACAAAATCAAAAGTTACATCATCTCATTTCCATTCTAGAGTGGGAAGAGGCTATAATAACCTTGAACGCCTATAGTATAGGCCTTTACCTACGGATAGTTGAAATATCTTTAAACAATGACTGTTATTTATGTTTTTATTACTTGACACCATTAACTTCTAAAAATATCATGATATATATATATTATCCTTGGATACACCACCCATATATAATAAAGAAACTCCCTCATTAGATCCCCATGAAATCCAGTAGGAACCCATACACGACCATGGAAAACAAAAACATTACTGCTACTAAGAGACCATCCTAATAGTGGATCCCCACTAAATAAGTTATCCCTTAGAGCTAAGACATCCATAATATATAACTTATTTATCTTGAAATGGCCCAAAATAATGGTTATAATAAATGTAAAAGTTAGATATACTCACCCATGGAACTCTTTAACTTCTAAATTCATTTATGTAACGAGTGTCATCAAATTCCACTCGTCGTAAGCCTCCAATACTATCTATGTATACATATTCTTGCTCAAAGCATCGATAATAAGTTTTCAATCTCATATTTTATAGTCTATGTCAAATTCAAATGACTATAGATACTTGACCCACCTCCTATAGTTAAGGTTTAGATCTTATAAAGAAAATATATACATGAGTATCTTTTAGTCTATTTACACCGCAAACCTATAACCGAATAGATAGTATCTCTAGAATATCAGGATTTTTACAATCTCTTCTAACTATGTATCATGATTAGGGTAGTTTATATCCTGAAGTATTATTTTTTAGAGGTATAAGGAGCCACTCAATCCTACAGTCTCTCAACTACTCTAAGTTTGACTCTAGATGTGTCATAGTAAACGGTATATCCCATACCTAGAACATATAAGGTGAGAATTAGAGTTATGGTCATCCTGCTATTTAGCTCAAAGAAATCCGTCTCAAAAGCATCTGAACAATGAAGCATCACCCATTTATTATCCATCATGGACATCAGTGCTTCCATACGGAAGAAGCCCTGAATGAAAAATCGATAATATCGAACTATTCCTAGAAAACACTGAATCATAATGAAATTATTGGTTAGTTTGCAGGATAAAAAAATGTAACTTTATTTGGGTCCACTACCTCTAGAGCCTCTTAGATTACAAGCCATAGAAAGTTCACTTTATCAATCTAGAAATTAATTTTGGATAGCTTTTCATAAAGATGATGCTCTTTTAGTTTACTCAGGATGATGCCAAGATGTTAGAAATGATTGTATGTTATATGGTAGTGCACTATGATTTCATTGAGTAAAAATACCAAAAAAATAATATAGGAATAGATGAAATGTATGTTTCATCGTGGAAATGATTTCCACTAGCTTGTTTGTCAGACCGAACGGTGTCACCACGAACTTGTCCAAGCCATACATTCTCTCAAAATCTATCTGGGGTTTTTAGATGGTATCACCCTCAACTAAAGGTAAACTCACCTCATTTTATTCATCTATATGATCCCACAACCTATCATATAATATAATAGATCATTAATGTGTGGAAGGGGATACTATTTCTTGACTATCATCTGCTCCATTCTTTGATAATTCACAGATAAACATGCAGTCATGATGGATTTCATAGAAAAAATTTGTGAGAACCCCAGGTTGGAGTACATTGTCAAATAAATACATTTTATTCTAGATATACCAACTAAACATTCAACTCATGAATCTTTTTCAATGTCATACTATATTTTGGAAAATAAAATGGCTCAACTCCTAACACCGACTCGATCGTCACGTCAATCTTCTTCTCATGTGGTAATATACATAATTCTTATGGAAATATTCCTTGAAAATTTTCTATAACTAGATAAAATGTATCATTATATATTACAACATCATCCATAATAAGGATTGAAAACTAGTATGTGAGGAAGTACAATCTACACTGAATTGGTTTTGTATGACCTGCCAAATTATCCCACTCACCCTAGTGATAATAGGTGTGTCCTTCTCGAGATATAAAGGTAACTCTACTTCAATAATACTTGATGTGATCCTGGTAGAGAACTATCCAATCTATACCTAGAATCAAATCAAAGCCTTTCATTTAGTAATCAAACAACCCCCGAAGGAAATGGTAGCCACCAATCTGAAGAGAACATGCTTATCATTTTTTGATATCTTCTGATCACATTCCCATAGGTGTGTTGATGGTTATAACACCATCCAAACTCTTTATAAAAAACCAATGTATTTTAAAATTGATCAAAAAATGGAATTTGATTCCCCAATATAAAAACAACACTAGCTAGGGTACACAATATAACAGTCATACCTCTAATCGTAGAGGTTACTACTTTAATACAATTCAGAGTAGATTGAATAGTTTTGAGCTGACTCTCCCCTCTCCCTTGGGATCCAGTATAACTCCCATGTGCAAATCCATTTGGATTGTACTGTTTCTCCTATTTTTGGGTAGCATGTCTCCTACCTCAACATTTACATACAATATAACACAAACTACCTATATTTTGAGGGGTAGCGGAGTCCCTTCTAGACATTACTGTATTTTTGGATATCGTAACATTTTTCTCCTAATAAGAGTTTATACATATCCTCTGAAGATGACCAAAAATTATCCAACAATTAAACTCCATAGTTTAAACTATAGGATCTTGTAGACAGCATCTCCAAAATAAAATAACTCAAGCATGACATAGTTCTATTGTGTTTTCCCATTTTCCAAACTACTCTACACACCACTACCTTCATGGTAATTTCCATACTGGTGCTTCCTGTTACCTAAAGTAGAGCTTCAAAAATTTTCTACTGTGACTCACTCACTAACACTTGGGACATCCCATAGGTTCTCTTCCATGATGAGAGAATAATTTATCATGTATGCAAAACATATCATGAGAAAAACATTCATCCATGACCTTCATACTAGAAATTTTTCACCCCAATGACCTTATATACATCCAAAGATTAATAAAACCATTGTAGATCGATGAAACATATGACATATTCCATCACTGACATTCTCTCCTATGATAGATACATGAAATTTTGATCCATCTCATCACTCAATGTATCTAGATAGAAGTATCTCAGGAACATCACATGAATGTCCTTCTAGGTCAACTCCTCATATACTTCATCTTTATCCATAATATCCTAAAAACACTGGGTTGGACCTCATAAAATGTTAGTTGAAAGCTTCAACCTCCTATCTACATATTTCATGAGGTCTTTAAATATCATTTGGACTGACTCAACCCATAACGTGGCTACCTGCGGTCCACCCTCCCCAATAAATGTAGGAGAATACTACAGCTAGAACTCTTTGTTAAGATCATACATTGATGGGATGGTAAGAATTGTATCCCTCTCATTGGATCACATGAAACTTAGGAAACTATCATAAATATGCCCATCCATATGATTACCTAGAAATATAATAGGTTCTATCCTATACACATTAGGAGAGTTTTGATTACCACTCTCCTAGTGCTCTGGCTAAAGATAGCAATGGGGAATTTTCTATACAAGGGTTAACACACACCATGGAACACACTTTAAAAAAAGTAAACCACAAAAAGTGATAAAAATAGATAAGCATAGGCTTAAGGTTACTCTATACATAGATTTGGAATTGAATTGAAAAGAACATAATAGTTTCTTTAATTTATTTTTCCTTATATAAAACAAGTTATTTATCTCCAAAGGTAAGATAAGTATTTATGTCACATGCAATAAATAAGTCCCTACAATGAATAGTTCATGCCAACATATATTCTTATAAGCCTTCAATGATTCATGCATACACATATTATGACATTAAAACCCATGAGTAAAATCTAAAACATCACACAACAAGCGAATCATCCAAGGTGAAGTAACATCAAACCTGTAACAAGTGAATAGTATGAAAAACACTCTTGTCCCCAGGAACTCAACTTTTCCCCCATGAATGAGTATGATAATACCATAAACAAGCTCATTACCAAGCCCAAACACATCTTATTATCCTATCTACCTTTCAAAAATTGTAAATAAATATAAAAGGCATAATGTGATGCCACTTTGTATCATACCATGGCCTAGTCCTCCCACACATAACTGAGTTAGGCTAGCTACTAGAAATCAGTCATGCCTCCGTGTATGCTAGAGGCTACCAACTATAAATGAGGCAGTAAAAAAATACTGGGGAGAATATACCCTCTACTATAGTTTAGAAATAATATAAATAATCAAGTAATAAAATAAGTTAAAAAATTAAAAAACTCAACAAACCTAAATGTTAATAATCCCCATGTAATGTCGGGATAAATAAAACTAACTGATGTTCCCATGCTCATACAAGTAAAAGTCTTAACAGAATCAATAAAAGACTCCAAAACTCTAGACTTGAACCCCATGATGATTTCACCTCTAAGCACCAAACCATCCAATAATCATTCAATCAACACTGGGGCCTTTTCCCTTGTATAGACCTAGATTCATGAAATTCTCATGGGTACTAAATGACACTCGAACATTGTTTGATTACATATCAATAGACATAATTCCATGGTGTCTAAAAAATATTTTTGGGATATATATAGTTCATTCAATAATAATATAAATTTTGGTATTAATTCATAAATAAATACAAAACATCAAATAAACCTACTGGCCCACGAGATTCGGGTTAACATGCCAGGTCATCCAAACCTACTTCATCTCCATGCTAAATATCACTACTAAGTGGTTGAACCTCCTTCATTAGGATAGATAACCCATAAGTTTAGTGGATTCTCTTACATCAGGATGAATCATTTATAATATTTCTCAAGTAACCAAGTGACACTAGACTCCATGTGTATATATCCATGCAGGAGTCTCTTTTATATTATAGTGGTTCATCTCTCCATGGAGTAAATAACCATCTCATTCAGGGATCTATGAATATATTCCCATGATGGAGTTTCTTTTATCTTCCCACATCACACATCTCTTAGGGGTAACTAACCATCTCATACTAGGATCTATTTGAATGTCCCATGCTGGAGTTTCTTACTTCATCCCATGTAGCAATTCCATACAAGGGGTAAAGTAACGATATAGATTGGTGGATTATCTTGTATCATGAAGAATTGTTAGTACCACATCTCACAGAACATTGGATCAATTCATCAGGCATCATATTGGCAATGCAACAAAAATGAAAGAAATAAGAAAGTACACAATATTCCATTGGTGGATTATCCTACTTTATGATGAATCCCCAATGGTATGCATCATGTAACCAAACATCAACATGTTATCATGCTCTAATACTCTAGGTTGGTCAATTCATCCAATTACGAATTTATGAGCCCTTTATTATTAACTGGTGAATTCTCCTATATCATGATGAATCACAAAAGTCATAACAACATAGATTACCCTTTATCAAAATTCATATGTTATGCTAAATTCACATTATCAGGACTACCACTTCATTATGGCTTCTTTGGTAGGCTCGCCTGTTGGGTGTCCACAAGTCCATTCTCAATTCTAATCGACCCAACAGGATCCATTGTAGGCCTATGCATGTGAAAATTCATTAAACATTTAATTTATAAATTAATTAGTTCACATGCATTGTGTGATTGAATGATTGAACTTATTTCACATTCTATAGGAATAAAAATTTAAATTATGGATTTGTTCAAGACCACCCACCTCAAATGAAAAGTAGATGTATAATATTTCTCAATGTCTATGGTAGAAGTTGGATTCCACTTTCTATCCGTTTAATGTGAAACTATGAACTAATATACATATGATATGAGATCTCAATCTAGGTTTGTCAACCTAAACTAGGGTTCACCCTAATAGAAATAAATGGATCAATATAGAGATGAATTTCTAAGAGACTGAAATTTATTCACTAAATATTGAATCACCATAATACAATGAGGTTTTCTTCTAGTTAAAAAATGCCTCATGTATGTTTCCAAAGGAAGGTATGCAATCGAGAGAAAGGGGTGCACAATATCAAAACTACATGAAAATGTAGTTCAAAAGGAAGTATGGGTTTAGTATGTTCCCCACATGAATAGGGGTTTCACATTACAATGGAAAATTTTATACTTAAACAAAAAAACACGATACCTCAGCTTAAAAACCTAGAAAAGAACCACATCATGTCGTAATCCCATCTTAGGAAGTGAGTTTTCATTTCACAGGTCATACCATATCCATTTAGGTCATGAATGAGATTCATGGGGTCTACCCAAACCTATTCACACTATGTTTGGATTTCATGTTTTATGTCTCGGTTAATTCACATAGTGATTTAATCCTACAAATAGACTTATCCCCATTTCCTACTTCCTTTGAACATTGAACTGAATATGTTTACTAACTCAATTTCCAGGGTGTAAAATAGAACATCCCAAAAATAATAATGTTTAAATAAAACTCAAAGAGGGGCATACTTGGTAAATAATGGATCTTAAAATATCCTATAAACATTAAATAACCCTAAGCCATCATTTTCTAAGGGAAATGTATACATGTTGTAACATTATGACATTATGAATCATAAATAGGTGCATGTGTCGAAACCTTGGGCCATTAATTCCCACACATGTAAATAAATACACTATACATTAATCCATTAAAAATCATGTATATATATAATTTTAATCATAAATGATAGTCATTATAATCCATAAGGACTATACATGTGTTAACCTTGATCCATTATAACTCATTTATATGTGCACTATGCCTCAGTCCATTACAGCTTGTGATAGTATACACATAACTGGACTTCATTATAGATCACATGTATAGATTCACAGAATCATATAAAAACATAAAACCAATAGAATTTCATTTGAATTAAATAGAGAATCACATGGGAAATCAATCAATCAGTGCACAGAAATGATAATAGTAAATATGACACAAAAGGCATTAAGAGTTGTGTTATAAATGTAACAGTATATAAAATAATTTCATCATTATATAATTAAGTAAATTACCCCCAACTCATGATCCACTACCACTAAAATACAGATCTAAATTATTTAATCGCCCATTAATTATTTAGTTATCCTATTCTAATTAACCCTTCAGATAAGAAAGCATAAAAACATAAATGTGATTACATAATAAATAATATAAACTTAACACCAGACATCCCCAATCCAATAACATATCAATCAGGTACTAGAATCTACCCGACACATCAACCCATCCTATAAATCCCAACCACAATCCCTCATGACTCACTTCATTAAGACTTTCCTTACTCCCTTTCCACTAAATATTCACTATATAACACCAAAATATAATGAATTCATACTATGGTAGTTCAAAAATAGTAGGGACAAGACCACTCTCAAGAGCATAATAAAAAAAACATAATCTCGTATATCTACTCTAACCATCCTGTGTGTAAACTAACCTTCTTGGAATGAAAGGAAATAACACTCAAATCATACACATATATGAAAGTAATCCCTAGGGGACAAACCATAATGTTATGAAAAACCTACTCAACCTAAGAAGCATTCTAAACCCCAAAAAAAAATTAATGTTCATCACTTCAAACATCACTCGCATAAATCAATATTAATTTCCACATTTACCCCTTATAAATATCCATATTTGCGCTGCTTCACATCCCATTAAGTTAAATTCCATATTTACATATCATCAATTTATTTGCCTGACCTCTCATTTATGTATAGTATTCATATTAGTATAACCATCACAAATGAACAAATTATAAATATAATTCAGTATAATTTTATCATTTTTATAATATTGCATATGCGATACAAAACTCATAAAGGCAGTATAATAAGAATGAAATTTTCATATTCCTCTATAGAATTTCATATTCCACATCTAAATTTCATTCTCTTCATAACATCCATTACACGTTGATTGTAATATTTAAAGATTACATACTTCTATAAATAACACTCTATAATAAACTTTTATTAATATTGAAATTGAATGTAATGGAATGCATATATCCAAGGAAGGGAACTATAATAAGGCATAATAAATCCATTAAATTTAAAAATAAGAGGAAAAAAATAACCCCTCATCACTGACCGAACAATTATACTAGGTTCAAGTGAAGAGTAGGATAAGGTAAATGCATAATAAAAATTAAACCACTTCCCCTGGACTAATGAATCACCACTGATTCCTATGGAAGGGTATGAACGTTACATGTTTAGAGGAATCTCGATAATTGGTGGACTGTAATAGGTAGACATGTTATATGAATCCTAGATCACGAGATTCATCAAAAGGATTTTAATCAAAAAGAATAATGGTAAATCCAATATTTCTTTTTTAATGGATATAATTAAATTGCATTAGCTTCATTGGATTCAAAGAGTCTATCAATCAAATGATTATTGGATCAATAAATCTTAGGGATACAAATCCATAATGGTCTCCACCATAGCCTACACAAAAGGGAATTTTAGACCCTGGAGAGTCAAAAATATTCTCTACACCTCTATAACACCTAAAATTATTGAAAAATGGGAAAGTAAGTGTCTAGGAAATTTCAGTAACTTACACTTATGGGTATTATTTCATATTATATAAAAATTAAATGTTTTTAAGAATAATTATAATTTTATATATTGGTTATTTCTCCTTCTTCTCCATATTATTTCTATCCAAAAATTATTTCTCTCTAAGATGAAGTGAAATCCATGCATAGTTGTATCTATATTTGTATGTCTCACAACCAAAATCTATTAGAAGTGGAAAATGATTTATTCATGTTATCCAACTGTATTCCTGTCCAGACCCCTAGTCCATAGTCCATTGCTTACAATATTATAGATTGTAGGAATATGATATATTTGATATTCCTGATATGGAACACCTAGAGCGATGTAAATATTGTTTCATATTAATTATCCTTGAATGGTGGGAAATACGCTGTTCTAGTCATATACTCTACCACTAGTTCCCCCCATTAGGGACTAATGGGATGTAATATTCATAAAGGCCCTCGAGATCTGACAATTTAAACCCCCATGATGTATTGATGGGCATCGACACCCTCCCTTGTTTTTCCCTTTCCCTATCCTAAATAAAAATTAACTTTGAGTCTTTTCACATTCATAACTTTAATATTTATTTTTATCTCTTTTGAAAATAAAATATTATAATTATTTTATAGAATTTTGTTTCTTTAAAAATGTTAAAAAAATATTAAAATGGAATTTCTTCCTACTTCCAGGAATTTTGTATCTTCCACTCCACATTTTATCCACTTTAACCCTTACATAATTTTTCAATGTTCCATTATTTGGATTTTTACTTATAAAAATGTTTTTTAAAAGCATCTTTTGAATATTTGAAAATGATTTTAAATTTTAAATAAATATTTGACTTTATTAAAAGAAAACATTAATAAAACTATGTTTAAATTTTCTCATATATTTTTCTCTATACCGCTAAAAGACCAATCCACATTGGAATAATGTTTCGTGTATCACCATCCAAGAATCGTATCCTATGATTCTTTTGGGTGATTTTATTTTAGGTTTCATATGATCCAACCATTTATTTATTCTTATTTGATAGTTTATGAAATTTTTATTTCACCTATTTTCCTTTCATGAGTTCTTTTCAAGATATGATGTATGATTGAATTCATGAGACACAAATGTGTATGGTTTACTATTATGTGATATGCGGGTCTGATATATCCATATGGTGCATTGGGTAATGTTTTATATCTCATGATATTGATATGATACATGAGTGGTGAGCCTGAGTCCACTACATCATGGGAAATGGGTGGATAGGCCAAGTCCACTATGTTATAGATTGTTGGTTTGATTTTTACACTATGATATAAATGTCTTGAGGTTAAAATTAACATATGTTATGATTTACCATGATTATTTTTGTGTCATATTCCCATGTTATGCTCTATGTCTCATGATTTTCATCACATGAATCAATGTTTTTATTCCATTGTAAATGTTATGATTTCATGATGATCATTTTTAGGTTATATGTACTTATTCCATAAACTATATTATTATATAATTCCTTATAATTAACTCTTATGATTCCAAATTGTTTTTAATCAGGAATTTCTCCCTTGAATTTTTTTTCTAACATATTTTTGATCCAATTATTTATAATTCATTGATCTTTTTTCTTATTAATGAGTTCTTAAGCTCACTCCTTGTGTTCCCCATTTCCCAAAAAATAATTTGGGAATATGTCTAGGAGGAAGTTATATGTGGCTAATTTTATAGAATATATTGAAGAAATAATGTGTAATAATACATTTATGTATCTAATTATAGAAAATACTGAACCATTTGGTTCTGAGATTGTTTGATTTATTTTTTGGATTTATTGTTTAATAATGCAAATAGTGTAAGATAATTATATATCATGCTTGGGTTTTCACATGCCCTCTACATGGTCCCATTTCATGTGTACCAACCTAGGTCTTAACACATTTAAAGTAAACACTCTCTAAATATAAAATAACATTATATATAGTATAACTCACTCATATAAAAAACATTGAAAGGGATCCTATTAACCATACCCACTAGTAAAATGTTTTGGAAACAAACTCCAAAACACCACATGAGAATGTTTTATGTGGTGAAAATAATATAATCATATACGTCCTACATCGACATCACTAATATAGAAATGGGAATTGATAGTGCTCAAACTGGGCATTGAAAACAATATAAAAGCACTGACATGATAGGTAATGATAAATCAAATCGCTTTTATTAGAAATAGATAAAGTGTTGATAAAACTAGAAAAATATATTTTCAGAAATTTTTTAGGTACTCCACCCCCCCATAGCTCCCCTCTGATCACATGTGAATCCACCTTGTCAGCACTACCCTATTCCTTACTCAGATGTGCACACATGGATTTAAACCATATATCCCTATGTTCAAATAAAATACCCTTAACACTACTTTATAATGTTTTCTTATATATTTTACGATATATTTATTATTTAAATATATTAACATACTTATTTTTTATCCATATATTTATTCGTATATTTATAAATATTTATATAAATATTTATAAATACATTTGTAAAATATATGTAGGTGTTTGTATTTATGTGAGCGTGTTTTTATATATATACATAAGTCTGTGTGTCTATATATATATTTATATATTAATATAAATGTTTATTTAAGTATATTATTTATTAACATTCAATAACATATATCAGAATATAAACATAAATATATAATTGTTTGTTAATACATAAAAACACACAATTATTTATATATAACAAAATATGTACATTTTTATATTTATATACATATTCATTCATTTTTATATAGTAAATAAAATGGATGAATATTTATTTAAATAATGTGGATAGTTATATTTATTTTTTATATGGTTTATATATTTAATAGGATATTTTTTATGGGAATATGTTAAAATATTTATTTATTCAATTAATTTTTTGTATAAAAATATATTGAAATATGTGTATATATATATATGTATATTCAATTATAAATAAAAATAAAATATAAAAAATGACAAAAATTTAACACCATACTATATATATGGAACTAATGCCTAAGAATAAATTCATTCTCTATTAAAAAAAGATAAGATAATCCTCTTAAATGAGGTTGAAATTCCATTGAATATTCAAAAATTAGGGTATCCTGAAAAAAAAAACAAAGTTTTGGAGGCCTTCTTGGAATTTTATGATTGAGGAATACATTGACCATGGTTCCCTCCAAATTAATGGTGTATATCACATTGCAAGATTTGATTTCAAATCTCATGGATCCCAAATAGACACCTAGATCAATTGTTATGTTTGTTTGAATTTAATGCCATGCATTCAAATTATCTTAAGAGGATAATTAATTTATTAATTTTTTATATCATGAAATTTTTTTTAAATGTTCATTACTAAATAATAATTAGCAAATTATTACCTAATATTAATTTCTTATTATTTTATAAACCATTTTTCACTAAATACATTATATATTATGTTAAAATACTTATTTATTATTATATAAATATTATTTATGAACATATTATATATATATAAATGGAGATATATTTATATATTTAAATATGATTTTTATTTATATATAATTATTTATTTTATATTCACTAATAAAATCACTAATAAATGTCATCATTTATCAATGATATAAAAATATGAAAAGAAAGGGCGTCCTTTATCAATGTTAAAAACGCTAATCAAGGGGGTATTTTATGACAACTTTTTTAGCACTAATAAAGGTACCCATTATTTTCATTTTTAGAGAATACTGATAAAACTGTATGGAGGAATAAGTATGAATCTGTAATAGTGTCTCCAATAAGTTCCTTTTTTCATAGTGAGAAATCAGGACAATTATTGCAGATGGTTATTGTGATTATATATGTTTTGTGACCTTTTGACTCCAAATTAAACATGAATGTAACACAACCTATACATCCACTACTACAAATAGTGCATTTATCAGTGCTAGAAAATTATTTTAATTTCACTAAAAAAGTGTTGTTAATCTCAATGAAGATAAAGGGGGGTACCCTTTAACCGTGCTAAAAAAGCACTAATAAAGGGTATCTTTTATCTAGGATTAAAATAACGATGATAAAGGCCCCCCTTTATCAGTGATTTTTTAGCGTGGATAATGGACATGTTTATCAGTGCTATTTTTTTCACTGATAAAAGAGTACTTTATCAGTGCTTTAATTAGCGCTGATAGATGGTGACTTTATTATTTCTCAAAATAGAATTGATAAAGGGGGCCATTATTAGTGCTAAAAATAGTGCTAATAAAGACCTAGCTACCTGTGATATGCGGTTTATATAACATCACACCCACCGCCTACACAAAACAGCACCTATACAGTGAATACAAGAACAAAGCAGCACACACAAGAACAATGCAGCACACACAAGGGTTTGGTAAACAATGCTATATACATTTCAAACAATTTTTTATATAATTAAATTATCTATTATCAAATAAACAGTTAAAAACATTAATGTTTAATCCTTTGACATTTGTGATCCACTCTCAAAAATGTACACCCATTGTATTAGTTTCTGAACAAATCCTACCATCAAAATAAAAAGGTTCCACCTATATATGAAAACAAATATTATGTTAGTAATACTATATATAAATAAATTAAACATTAATATGATATAATATATTAACAAAATGTTAATTTTTAATAAAAAAGTAACATTTGGAGTTATACAGGTCACCACATGGATCGTATTGCTGTGAGGTTGATTCCTACACATCCCAAATAAGTTATGGATTATTTTCCAAAAATATCAAAACAATCTGAATGGGTATTCTTGGTTTTGAGTATGACACTTGTTTTTTTACTAAAACTAATATAAAATTTAAATGACATATTTAGATTTATTACATTCACATAATTCATTAGATGGGATTTTGGTTGATTTCTACGTGTCACAAATGACTCATGGATCGTTGTTCTAATGTCTCAAAACAATCTGAATGGGTTAGCTCGGTTTTCAGTATGAAAGTTGTGTTTTTTTACTAAAATCCCATTTCAAATCGGAAACACCCATTTTGAGTCATACTGGTTGCATCATGCATCACATTGAGGTGAGACTACTTCATAAACATCTCAAAATACTTATTAATATCTCTCCTAAATTATGAAGAAATTCAGAGGGAGTTTTCTTGGTTTTTAATGAGTGAAACGTTTTGAGCTAAAATGTCAATTTTAAACTAATAACTGACACTTTTTGTCATACCAGTCACACTGTGCATTGGATTGAGGTGAAGTTGATTCCTACATATAAAAAATGTCTCATGGATCATTGTTTAAAACCATCAAAACAATCCTAATGTTTTTTCTCCCTTTTTAGTATGTCAATTGTTCTTTTTTACTTCAATAAATCTAAATTTTAAATAATAAACATTGGGATTTATAAAGGTCACATCATTCTTCAGATTGAGGTGTGGTTTATTCGTACACATCAAAAATGTCTCATGGATCATTTTTCTAAGGTATCGAAACAATCCAAATTCATTTTCTCGGATTTCAGTATGGTAGTTTTTTTTACTAAAATAGCATTTCAAATAAAAAACACACTTTTTGAGTCATATTGGTCACATCGTGCATTGATTTTATGTGTGACTACTTGATACATGTTATAAAGGACTTAAGAATCATTGTCCTAAATTATGAAGACAATTCAAAGGATTTTCTTGCTTTTTATTGAGTGACACTTTTTGAGCTAAAATGTATGTTTTAAACTAATAAGAGACACTTTTCATCTAATAGTCACACTGTGCATTAGATTGAGGTGCGGTTGATTCCTACACATCAAAAATGACTGATGTTTCATTATCCAAAAGTATCAAAACAATCAGAATGATTTTTCTTGGTTTTTACTATGTCATTTGTTCTTTTTACTTAAAATAAGGTCAGCATTAAGTAAAAAATAAACATTTGGATATATATATATCGGTCAAATACTGCGTTGTATTGAGGTGGGGTTGACTCCTACACATGAAAAATTAATCCTGTATCATTTTCCTAAATTTTCAAAACAATTTGAATGCATTTACTCAGTTTCAGTTTTCTAGTTGTGTTTTTATACTAAAATTGATGTTAACTTTAAATAAAAAAGATACACTTTGAGTCATAATGGTCACACCATGTGCTGGATTGAGGTGCAGTTAATTACTACACATCAAAAATGAATTATAGATCATTTTTTATAAAGTATCAAAATAATAAAAACACATTTGTTCAGTTTTTAGTATGCCAGTTGCATTTATTTACTAAAATATCATTTCAAACTTGAAACACACATTTTGAGTCATATTGATCGCATCGTGAATCACTTTGATAATCATCACAAATAACATATGAATCATTTTCCAAAATAATGACGACAATCGGGGTGAGTTTTCTAGGTTTTCATTGAGTGATTTGTTTTGAGCTAAAATGTCAATTTTAAACTCAAAACAGACTCTTTTAGTCATATTGGTCACACAATTCATTAGATTATGATGTGGTTTATTCCTACAAGTCAAAATTGAATTATGAATCATTGTCCTAATTTATAAAAAAAAATCTAAATTCATTTTCTCAGTTTTTAGTATGTCACTTGTCCTTTTTGATAATCTTATTTCCAATTTATTATAAAAATCGATACATAAAGTCATAACGGTAACACCATGTGTCAGATTTAGATGTGGTTGATTACTTCACATAAACAATTACCTATGAATTGTTTTTCTAAAGTATGAAAACAATCCTAATGAATTTTCTCAGTTTTCATTATGACAGTTGTTCTTTTTTCTCAAAAAACTTATAATTTTAAATAAAGATAGACACTTAGAGTCATACCGGTCACATATTCATGTTATTTCTATAAATGCTTCCATCAGGTATGTTTCCCATTAATTTCTAAACAAATCTATCTCATATCGTGAATAAAATTATTTTCAAAAATCATGGTAGTACTAAAAAATATAAATACAAAAAGTACTAATAAAAATTTTGAATGAAATACTAATTATCTTCGAAAATACCTCTTCAGGGATGCGGGTTTGTTGATGGAATAAGATCTCTTTAATAAGTTTGCAAACATAATAACCAAAATATTTATCGTTTGTTTGTTTCATACATTTCATAAACATTGAAAAAAATAATTAATTTTTTTATATGTGTTTGGATTGTGAAATATAATTATATATACCCTTATTTATATCCAGTCGTAGTACCTATGATGATTCTTTTCCTTTTCCCATGGCCTCATTCCATAATGTAGACAATATTTATGCACTGCCAAATCATAACATAATCTTCATTAAATGTAATATAAATTATATAACTAGATTTTGAGTTTTAAAATATTGGATGTAGTGTATTACCAATTGAAAAACGCTATCATTTATTGTCGGTTTTTTGGATATCAATGCATTGAATCCACGAAATAAATCATTGTAGTATCCAAATTAAATACAATGAGAATCCAATGATGTATAAAAACACAAAAAAGAATATGTAATAGAATAAATAAAAATATATTTGATATGATTTAAGTGTACAGTTTTACCCATGCATCGTTGGTTTTAAGAAGGGTATTTCATCTATATTTTTTCTTTTAAATGATATGATCATGCCTACCACTATTTCACCCACTTTCTATGATTATATATATTTTTGTTCTATTGATGTGACGTGAGGACTAACGAGTCCAAATTTTGGTTCATGTGGAAATACCTTCAATTTTTTTCATGTATACGCCTATGAAAAATATGAAATTTATTTAACCATAGTTTTCATTGTATATCATCTTTTGGAAAATAAAATCATGAAAACATACATCATGTTTAAATTAACAACTGAGTTACCTAGCCAATCTTGCTCTAGTATTTCACTTACATTTTCAACTCCAGTGAAATATGGATATCCCTCACTGTATATATCTTAATAAAAAATAATTGTGTAAACCCCATCAGCTTTCAATTTCATATTCACATGAGCCTACAATGATAATAAATTATTATTTGGAACATGTGGTTTTAAGGTGCTTTTGGTATATCATTTTGATCGGTTGGTTGATCCTTGAGATGGTTTTGATCAATTCTTTCTTTTCACCCCCGTCTATGTGTCCTTATTTAATAAAAATTACTGGTTCAGACCTTCTTTCGTTAAATTTTAATGGTTGATCTGGAAAAATAAATTGGAAATGAATACCTCCTTGTCAACATGTTTTCTTACAAGATGTGAAGGAAATGCGATGAATGTTCAAAGAGCTTGTTCGACTTTATGAATATCTTCATAATCAATTGGAATAGGTATCTCGGTTCTTGGATCATGGGATACGTTAATCAATACTCTGACCTAGCCTCTAGGAAGTGGTCTATTGTGTGGCATTGAATTTTGGATATTGAACACTGTAGCCCTCACTACAAGGCTATGGTTGAGTGTTGATTGATATAAATCATAGTTATATTCACCCTATAAAATATCATTACAATAAAGGTGTAAGTGTATATATAATTCATAATTCATAGAATAAAATATTATAACATTGATTACCTAAGCGATGACAGGTTTTTGAGGGGAATGGATCACCTCAAAGCTGGTGGGGTGGGGCGGGATATTTACTTGCTGGATGTTCTTGATTTGTTTCTTATCTTTTCCCCCTAACCATAATATTTTCCATGAACCCTCTCTGAAATTTCATATGTTCTTCAAGGGTAGCTATTCTTTCTCTCAAGATTTTTATTTCTTAACTTTCATCATCCTCTTGTTTTTTTCACAAAAAAATATTTGGGGTGTCACCCCAAAACCTGCATATTTGATGCGGCCATACATTTCTGGCTTCTTCAAGGCCACCAAAAGTATGTCTGCATCCATTTTGGGTGTTTCTAATTCCTATGACTATGCAGATATAAAATATTGGAAAATAAGTAATAATTTTTATATAATATAATTTTAAAAACGAAAATATATTTATTATGTCATACTTACACATGTTTCCCACACTGTTTTTCTGTTTTCATCTATTTTTATCTCAGCTTTATTTATACATCATTCCATAGCACATGGCATGGGATGGAAGTGACCATGAATTTGGATTTATCACTATGCATATAAATAGAGGACCATAGTTATGTGTTTTTTATATCCCATAAAATTATTATAGTAGATTTAAAATACGTACAAATTTTTTTTCAAGATAAGATTACCCTATTCTTGCTTTATGGTAGTGTTATGGATGTTCTGATTCTAGTTCTTTATTTTTAGCACTCGTTTTGTGTTTCATAAATAGAAAATGATCAATCAATGTGATGAATAAATGCATCTTCAAACAATGTATTACTAAAAAAATGTACCTGAAAAGATTTCTCTACAAGACAGCTAGTAAATACATCCCACACTCCTTAGGTTATTAGGTGTGCATAAATAGGAGGTGGGTGAGGTTTTATTTTCCCTTAACAATCTTTAAGATAAAATTTAATTAAAATTGAGGGAAATACTATATGAATCCATCTAGAAACCCTTAATACATAGTCCATGTGTGATTCATCCACTATAAATACACTCTAAAAGGGATGAGGAAGAGTAATTAAATTTTTCATTATATTATTTTTTACTGAATTAAAAAAATGATATCATAATTTTTCCATAATATCACCCCACATCAGTGTCTGAAGCCTAGTGAAAACATGGTTCCACGCCTGTATATCAATCTGCATGCGTTGCTGAGTGATGATTCTAATGTAACTACTGAACATGGCCTTTTTGGGTTAACATTATGGCCCCACTTATTCCATCTAACCTCATATTTTTTTCCTTTCTATTTTTTCATTAATGAATTTTTCTATCACCTTCAATCTATGGAGCTCCTGTTTTTTCAGCGCCACCGTTGTTTTGTTTCCTACCATTTAATCAGTTTCAACATCATCAATATGTTCTTCTGGAGTGCTATTGTAATGCCCAAGAAATTTCCATATTATTTTTTTAATTATATGGAATTATTTAGAGACCGTGAAAACTGACGGTGCAAGATTCCGAGTCCCAGAGTGCCCGAAATGATCTATCGAAAATTGGTATGTTTAAAATAGCTCACATGAGTGGTTTTCTTAAAAAAATGGAATAACTCTTAAATGGGTGCCTAGATCGGAAATCTGATGGCACTGTTGCGTTCAGGATAGCGGGTTTACCCTAGGTGCGAGTTAATTTTAGTCAGTGTAGGCCTCTAGTGAGAAAACCCAAAAATGGCATAACCATAAATAAAATAATAAAATAAAGTTATTTTATTTTTCAAATGCTTATAACTCACCAATGGTGACTCGGATTAAAAATATGAGACCACCAATGGACTCATAAGGGTATTCTTTCCTTAGGCAGACCATAACATTAGCAAGCACGTTCCAACAGTGTATATTAGTTTTTGGACGTAAATAAAATATTTAAGTAATAATTATTTTATTGTTAAAATAAATAAATTCTAGACAGTAACTGAGATTGAAAATAAGAGTGTAGCGTTGAGTTCTTTGGGGAATGTTTCTCGTAGGAATAGCTTAACCTCAACCAGCACGGTTCTAGATTGAACGTTAATAATTTATTGATCTTTTTAAGGTACATTCAGTAAGTGTGTGGGTAGTATTTTATAACTTTTGAATCGGTGCTCGGATTAAAAAATTGAAGGCATCGTTGAATTCGCAATGCCGGGATTCGCTTAAGTGAGGCTTCACTTCGACCATAGTAGGTCAGGTGAAAACATAATTTTTTATACTTTTGAAAGATTAATAAAATGACAATTTTTTTTATTTTTTTATTTTTTTCACTAATGGATGAGAAATGGTGGTGAGACCGGGGACATGTCAAGCCATTAATGACTTGACTCTCCCTTGTTTGTAACCTTACTATTTAGAATTTGGGAGCTTCGTTAATTAAATGAACCTCATTAATTCTTCATGTGGGACACCCTCTTTCTCCTCTCCTATTTATATGGAGCTCGGGGAGGGGGTTTTTAACGGCTTCACCAAGCGACGAAGCTCTATAAAAGTACCGCAACACTAATAACATGGAGTACAAGGACAGATTCAATGAGTGGTGACAAGTACTACTCAAATGCGAATTGATTACAATGACGAAGGTGGTTCCATCAATCATCGTCAGCCGACTTCTTATCCAAGTCGGGGGTTTATTTAAATGTTATCTTTGATGAATTACCTTGCTCCCTCTTTCTTCACATTAACGCGGAGGGCACAGGACAAACGAACAGAGCATGGACCCTATGAAGCTTCTCTCATGTATTCTTCTTTAGGGACGATTTCTTATGATTGGCGACAATATGAAATAGCGGGTCACGCTATGATGGCGACAACACGGGAGAGTCGTAGTCCCAGAAGGCACCATGAACTGACCACTAGAGCCCGTCCTGGGGCCTATATGAGAAATCATCGACATGCCATGTCAGTGGCGGCCGGCAGTGGTCAGAGGAGACCCATGGAAACCGGTCGTGGGTGATGGAAGGTGGTGAGATAAGGCACACCGTGGTGTCTGAAGGGGGTCGGCCCATGCCGTTCGCGCAGGACAAGGGTGGCGCCGACAGGCACTGCCGGCGGCACAAAGTAGTCGAGACCAGTGGGCCGCGGCAGAAGGGGTAGCGCGGAGTAGCCACAACCAGTGGTCCAGGGCAGGAAAGAGAGGTGTAGCCCCACTCCATGTTGGCAGAACCCAATCGGTAAAAATGGTCTACAATTCATGCGGTGTGGCAGCGCCCCACCGACTGGCGAAATGGCCCCGCAACTGCGGGGCCAGCCAGACACAATGGTCTGCCATTGGGAGTACCAAGCCGGACGTAGGCCGGCCAAGTAGGCTGGACTTGCCCGGTTAAATGGACCTTCCATTGTGCCGGGCCAGACCAACGGGTCAGGCTGGACCCACGGTTCGAGCCGGACCTGCGGCCCAGCAGGCCAGCACGGGTGGGTCAAGCACCACCCGATGGGCCGAGCCAACCACGGCCCGACCCCGTGAACAATCCGGGTCAACCTTGATGGTCCGGACCCAATAAACTGGGCTGAATCCCAATGGTCCAGACCTCAGTGAGGTCAGGTAGACCCTGAGACCCTTTGTGTCGGGCCGGTCTGATCGAGTTGGACATGGCTGAGACCCAACTGGTACCCAGATAAAGAAATGCACATAACTGAAAAACCGGGTGGTCGATCAATGTGTTGTCAGTGGCATTGGGACCCCTTTTGAAAATTGGTCCTTTTGGAATATTCTGGCAGGCCTGACCAAGCCGAGCCAGATTGAGGTACGACCACCCCCGTTTCACAAATAGTGGTGTAACTAACAGACCGGGTGTCCGATCGACGTGTCATCTGTGGCATACGGACCCTTGTGACATGACGGTCCTTTGGAGATACTCTTAGGGAGTTTTTAAAAAGTTTGACATGTGACCTAGGCTGGATCTGTATTGAATCCAACGAGGACCTTTTTACAAAAGTGCCCATATCTCACAGACCGGGGGTCCAATCTACGTGCCTTTTGTCACATAGGGACCCCTATAATGGTGCGGTCACATGGGTATAATTTTTATGAGACATCGTATCAATGGATATATGATTGATGGATTGAGGAGAGGTACTCCCAGAATCTTGATTTCTATGAGGAGGAATCCATTGGCAGGCTGTGACATGAAGAAGACCGACGACCAATACGGGTCTGCACCAGCAACCAATATGGGTCTGTAACAAGGATCAATATGGGTCTTCACCAGAAAATAATATGGGTCTGCACCAGAGACCAATACGGGTCTACCCCAGTGACCAATACGGGTCTTCACCAGTGACCAATACGGGTCATCACCGACGACCAATACGGGTCTCCACTAGCAACCAATATGAGTCTCCACCAGCGACCAGTACAGGTATGCACCATTAACCAATACGGGTCTGTAGTAGTGTTTCTACGGATAGTATGATCTAGATGTACGACTAGACATCCTTATCCTAGTAACCTTTAAGTTCTACCATTAGAGTGTGTTGTCTCTTTTTCTTTGTACTCCATGATTTAGGTCATGATTGAGATATTAACTTTGTGGTATATCTTGTGATGTTTTCCAGTGTGGATTAATGATATAACTTTTGGGGTCTCATGGTCCACTACTGGGTATTTTTATAATCACTCTTGCATGGGATTCACCTGTACCTTGTTTCATCTTATGAAGATGATGAGCAGCTGGGTTGAGACTTGAGGGAGCTAGGACCAGGTGGTACACGAAGGAGAAAGGATGACATGGTGTGCTGTGGAGACAAGTTGTTCCTACCCTTCAGGTAGGATCCTCAGTGGATGATCCAGAATCAATTTTTCTCTTCTCATTTGTACTTGTACTTTTTTAGATGGGCTTGTATTTCGTCCACCTTTACATTCAACACAATTTTTTCTATAGCATTTTACATCATGGATGATTCTAGTTGTGTACATGGGTTGTGTGTTTGTGCAGGTTTAAAGGAAATTCCTTCTCATTTTAGGGATATTACTTTTTTTTCTAGTCTCTAACCCCTGGACTATGGAAGGAAGGCTTGGGGTAATCACAAAACAGGCCTGAGGAGACGGGAAGTGACAAAGTGGTATTAGAGGAGTCTGTTCTACCGAAGAACATGGACTCTGATCTTTTCAATGGAGTAATAGTGTTATGTTATTTGAGTGTGTATTTCAGTTCGTGGAGTCCAGTGTTTGTGGGGAGGCTGATGTATCCATATACAAGGACTATAAATTCTGATTTCTGACTCAGTGCACGAAAACAATTATTATGTGTGTGTTTGGAACTAGTTTTTCGTGGTTTATATGGAGTCATCTCACTAGGTATAACATAATTACTGTGGCACACCTGTTTCTTTTGACGGCCCACCGAGTGATCCTGGGTGGATCAGTATTCTAGAGACCCTATGTGGATCATCATTTTAGCGAACCTTTGTGGATCATCATTCAAGCGATCCTGTGTGGATCATTATTCTAGAGACCCTATGTGGATCCACATTCTAGTGACCATGTTTGGATCATTAGTGGACAACCCAATAAAGGCCAACCTTATAGTGGTCCATCATGGATCAGTAACATACTGATCCTCTGTGAGTCACATCCCGACAGGGTCTTGTGGGGGTTAGTACCTACCGATCCAATGTGGATATGCACTAAGTGATCCTGTGGGGATCAACACCAAGTGATCCTATGTAGATCATCATAAAATGCTATCAGTTGACCATTCATGCCAACTAAGGACGTTTCATGAGTTCCAATGGTAGAGACCTCCAAGGTTTAGAGGCGAGACAGATCCTGAGGCAGTTGAGAACTGGCCAGAGGTTGTGGCTAGTGTTTTATACCTAGTTGGGTCACTAGGAGATCAGATGGTGATCCTAGCTACTAGTATTTATCACTATGTGATCATTAGGAGGGTCCTCATGGTGATTAGGCTTCAGTACATGGACTATTTCCCGAGATGGTACCTTCGGGTAGTGTGTCAGCTATATCACTGCCCACTAGTCAGCAGTTACAACCGATAGTACTCGTAGAGGCCACATGTAGGCCTAGTGCCTAACATGTGTTTCAGAATTAGATACCCATCAGGTTCTGAGAAGATCTATAATAAAAAGCTTCTAAGGACTATCATGAGGAGGTTTCCAATTTTCTATCTATCCAGGGAACCATTCAATCAGATAATGGTCCAGGTAGGGAGGCTTCTACGTGGCTCCGCAAGATGATGAGAGGGTTTAGATTACCTTGATCTTACAAAGAGGTGATTTTTTTATGGAAAATCATGATAAACTTCCTCAAAGTATGGGGTCTCTTTCTATAAAAAGCTAAGGGGTGAGTTTTCCCTAGAGCTTCAACAGGTTCGGCAGGACAACATGTCGGTATCTAAGTATTCATCGAGATGTACCGACCATCCCAGGTACTCGATGAATACAATACGGTCAGTGCTTCATGGATCAGACCTCTGAGAGAGGTGTTTTTAGGGAGATACATGCCATAACTATTCCTATATTCATTCCTACATGTGTTAGGGTGCTAGAGATACTTTTTTGGTTGAATTTTCTTTGGATGATCGGATACAGCCAGTGAATGTTAGCAGTGGGAAAGCAGGAAAATGACATCAGTCTCATAGAATTGGGCATGTAAAATGTTTTGTGAAGAGGATGTGATAGGGATAGATGAATTTTTCAGGGAATAATACATGGAAGTGGATCTAGGATAGCATCATGAGGTGGTATACATTTTGAAATGTTACAACCACCAACCCAATGTGGTTCCCACCAGGCTGAGGGAGCTAGAGGATAGGGGAAGGGATTAGCTACATGCGGTCAAGGAGTGTGACCCAAGGGCTCTAGGAATGCTTCGAGGTATGGTCTGTTTCTACTACTTGTTTTCGTATTAATAGAAATAGGTACCAATCATTCCATCTTACCGAGAATCTTATTCAAGACCCAGAGTTTCTGGTTAAACTAATGACTTGACCCCTACGTCTGGAGATACATTTAAGAGGATACTCTATAATCTCACTTATGCTGACGGTGTGATCTGACCCTTGTAGCGAGATTTTCGGTTGGAACCTCTTGCTAGAAGTGTCGAGGCCTTACAAAGTTAGTTTGGGTATGGACTGGACATCCACAGTTCGTACTCAGATTCACTATTTTAGAAAAAAGGATGTAGTATATCTACATCCTTGGAAAGGGATTTCCATTGTCATTGAAAAAGAACACCTATGCATGACAGGATAAAATCATGCATACTAGGGTGAAACCGATCATTCTTGAGTCATCTAGCCTTACCCTCGTGGAAGTAGGAGTTTTTAGTTTTTAGTTCCCAACAGTAGTGGTAGAGTGTGGGGACATATTTACAAAAGATGTTTCCCGGACTACCTCATTGAATAGAGAGGGACTTATGCTTTGGCTGAGTACTACTGGATATTTGTACCTAACATCTCCAGGGTAGAGGCACCCTTGTCATCTTTGACAAAGAAGGGGGAGCCATTCGTGTGGATGGGGAAGTGTCACAAGAGATTTAAGGAGCTGAGACAGAGACTGACGAGTGCCCCCTCATGAGGCTACCAGAAGAGGGCATTGGGTTTGTAGTCTACTGTGAAACATCAGGTACCAGACTAGGTTGTTTCTTAATGCATGATCAGGTAGTGATCACCTACGTCTCACAGTAGTTGAGACAACACGAGAAAAACTATTCTACCCATGACATGGAGTTAGTAGTAATGGTCTCTGTGCTGAAGATGTGGCGACAATACTTAATGGGTGAATAGTTTATTGTTTACTCCGAACACAAGAGTCTAAGGTATATCTTCCCACAGAAGACCCTATACCTAAGATAGCAGTGATGGCTAGAGTTTCTCTAGGACAATGACTTTGAGATTGTCTATACTCCTGGGAAGGGGAACGTGGTAGCAGGCACACTTAGTAGGAGGTATGGTCTATAGATGCTGAGTCAGACATTCGAGTAGCTAGTCATGTTTCGAATATCCTTCGTGGATAAAGACATTGTATATTACCTCTCGTCTATGACTGCCACACCCCCAATACATCAGCATGTTCGGGAGGCACAGGTTAGGGACATTGACTACTAGGCCCGACGAACTCAAATATCCTCAGGAAGGTCTCCTGAAGGATTTACTGAAGGTGGTGAGCATGTCATTGTCTTCCGAGGATGAACCATGGTTCCATTGAAGCTTCGGGAGGCAGTGTTGAGGGAGTTCCATACATCCCCTTTAATGGTACATTCTGGAGTGGATAAGATGTATTAGGACCTCTGGAATCAGTACGAATGGCCAGGGAAGAAGGAAGCCATGGCAGAGTTTGTATCACGATGCCTCACTTGTCAACAAGTGAAAAATCCACAGAGACGGAAGAAGTATTATACCGACAGGAGACAGAGACCATTGGAGTCTGAAGAGGGATATCATGACTTCCTTCGGGTCTCACACCAATGAGGATTGCAAACTTTTGTCTAGGGAGGAAATCTATCTCTGAGGTTCATCGGTCATTTATAGGTTCTCATAAAAGTGGTTGAGGAGGCATAACATCTATCTCTTCCCCTACAGATTCACCAGCTGCATGCTGTTTTCTATTTGTCGCAGGTGAGGAGATGTGTGCATGATCCATTACATGTTTTCGACTAGGCAGAGTTGGACTTTGAAAACGAGGTAACATTTATGGAGTTCTCGGTTGAGATAGAGGATTAACAGGACTGATTCCTTTATTTAATTTTGATCCCTCTAGTGGGAGTTTTGTGGCAGCACATGATCATCTAGGAGATCAAATGAGAGCGGGAGGTTCAGATTCATGCTCAGTACCCTCATTTGTTTGATTTTTTTTTTTAGATTTCAGGGTGCATAAATCCCTAAGGTGGTGAGAATGTAATGTCCAGGAATTTATTGAAATTTTTTTTAATTATATGGAATTATTTCGAGACCAATAAATCTGATGGTGCATGATTCTGAGGCCAAGAGTGCCTAGAATGATCCGTTGAAAATTGTTATGTTTAAAATAGAGTGCGTCAAAGGTTTTTTAGAAAAACTGTAATTACTCTTAAATGGGTTCCCGGATCAAGAAATCTAATGGTACTGTTGCGTTTAGGATAGTGGGCTCACCGTAGATGCGACTTAAATTCAGTCTGGACAGGCCTCCGGTGAGAAAACCCGAAAGTGGAATAAGCATAAATAAAATAATTAAATAAGGTTATTTTATTTTTCAAATGATTATAACTAACGAATAGTGACTCAAAATAATAATCTGATACCACTGCTGAACTCGTAAGGGTATTATTTTTTTACGCAGACCCTAACATTAGCTAGAGCGATCCAACAGTGGATGTTAGTTTTTTTCCATAAATAAAATAATTAAGTAATAATTATTTTATTGTTAAAATCCATAACTTCTAAATTGTATCTCATATTGAAAATATGGGAGTACCTTTGAGTTCGTTGGGGAGTGTTCCCTTTAGGCTGAGGCTAACCTTGACCGGCAGGCGTCAAGGGTGAATATTAAAAATTTATCGAATTTTTTTAAGTTACGTTCAGTAAACGTGCGGTCGATGTTTTCTATCTTTTGAAGCGGTGCTCAGATTAAACAATTGAGGGTACTATTGAATTCACAACACCAGGATTCACTTAAGGGATGATTCACTTCGACCGCAGTAGGTCGGGTGAAAAGGTTAATTTTGTGTAGATTTGAAATATTAATAAAATAACATGTTATTTTATTTTATTTCTTTTTCTTTTCTCCAACGGACGAGCGGTGGTGGCAGGACCGATGACATGTCAATCCATTAAAGACTTGAATCTCCATTTTTTGTAACCGCAGTTTTGGGAATTTGGGAGGTTCGTCAATTAAATGAACCTCATTAATTCTTGTTGCGGGACACCCTCTATCCCATATCCTATTTATATGGAGATCGGGGAGCGGTGTTGGCACGACTTCACCAAGAGACGAAGATCTGTAAAAGTACCATGATGCTAACCACCTAAAGGATGAGGCCAGATTCAGTGAGCGGTGACAAGCGCCACTGAATCACGAACTGTTGAAAACGACAAAGGAGGTTCTTTCGATAATCGTTATTGGACATCTTATCAATGTAGGGGGTTTGTTTAAAAGTTATATTTGATGATTTACTTTTGTCACTCTTTCTATCATACTAATGTGGAGGGTTCAGGCCAGACGAACAAGACTGGACCCTCCGACGATTCACTCATGTTCCGTTATTTAGGGATGGTTTCCTCAGAATGACCAAAATGTGAAATAGTGGGTCACACTATGACGGAGGCAGCACATGAGAGTTGTAGGCACACACATCACCAAGAACGGACCACCAAAGCATGTCCGGTGGCCCGCGGGAGAAACCGTCGGTGCACCATGTCGGCGGTAGCCAGCAGGGGCTAATGGAGTCCTATGGAAACCGGTCGCTGGCTATGGAAGGCGGTGGGCCGCGGTGGCTGATGGTGGTCGGCCCGAGCTGGCCGCGCGGAACAAGGGCGGTGCCCATAGGAGAGGCCGCAGGCCGCGGCAGAACGGGGCGGCGCAGAGCAGCCGCGGCCAACGGGTCGAAGAAGGAAGAAGCGGTGCGGCCCAACACCACACCATGTTTGTGGATCTCGGTGGGCCAAAATGGTTGATCGTTCATGCGGTGGGGAAAAGCCCCACTGGCTGGCGAAACGACCCTGCAACCACATGGCCTGCTGAACATAATGGTCCACCTTTGGGTGGAACGAGCCGGACGCGGGCCGGCCAAGCAGGCCATACCCATTCGGTGGGCTAGACCCACCATCGGGTTGAGCTAGACCCACGTCCTAGTGGGCCAGACCCACCCAGCGGGCAGGACCCGCGGCCCAGCGAGTGGGCCGAGCCCCACCCGGCAGGCTGAGCCAACCGCGACCCGTGCT
Organism: Viscum album; assembly: GCA_963277665.1. Classification (NCBI taxonomy): domain Eukaryota; kingdom Viridiplantae; phylum Streptophyta; class Magnoliopsida; order Santalales; family Viscaceae; genus Viscum; species Viscum album. Next base: position 745,284 of record CAUJRU010000058.1, read on the forward strand.
GGAGAACACACCGGGCCGAACCCAATGGGCCATAACCAGTGAACCCGGCTGACTCCTAGTGGCCAGAACTGGCCTGCGAGCCATGTGATCCCTGAGCCCCAGAACATCTATCCTGGGGACGCCTCTTGAAACATCGCATACGTCTGGACCCCTGAGTCTGTACTCGGATACCAGATTCCGATGTGACTGACGAAGTCTCAGCTCTCACATTCCCAACACTAACAGCAGGGATCTGCTCAGCTAGAATGCTCTCCACCACTAGTGCCATATCTAGCACTCCAACATAGGTGGGAAGGCACAAGGAAACCACACCTACTCAGATGTCTCTGCTTAGGCCCTACTCGAAGGTCCGAGCCCTAAAGAATAGGTCTCTAACTATATCCAAAGAATACCATGAATTGTATATAAAACTCACTGAGTAATCTGACATAGTCATTCCCTCCTTTCGAAGCTGCAGAAGATCCTAAATCCACACCGACATCAGTGTCACCGGATTGAACTCTTCCTTGAAGAGCCGCTCAAACACTTCTTACATGAGCGTCTCCTCATTGTGGGATTGTGTCCCCAAACTCCACCATCTCCCGACCAAACCATGCAAAAGGATTGCCGCTAGAACCAATTTTGGGAAAAAATCCCTCAAGTCAACATTGAAGAATTTTTGAGGTGGTTGTGTTTGTTGACAAAGCAGGCCTCCTTGTTGTGTTTTTTGACAGTGCAGGCAATGATATATGTTTGTGTCGAAAAAGGGGGTTTACATTTTGATTTTTCTAGTTCACGGGATGCTTCCAACAATCCATGGTTAATTGAAGAACCTTGACAAAGGAATGGATGATCTGGAGGTGGTAGAAAAAGAGCAGATACAAGGTCATGCCATTTTCTAGTGTTTGCCAAATTTTTGGGCCTGAAAATCGGAAAATGTAGAGATATGTTTCTGGAAATGGGTGTGGCATGGAAAAGGAAAGAGGTGCATTTAAAAATTAAGTGGTGCACGCAAAATCAGAGTGGTGCGTGAAAAATTAATGTGGCACGCGGAAAAAAGCGGGATGCACGAAATATGTGCGGGTTGCGCGAAATAGAGGCATGAAGTTTTTCGAGCAAGAGGTGTTTCGAGGTCCAAAGCTCGAAAAATGGAAAATGCATAAGGTGCATGAAATATTGGAGCAGTGCGCGAAAAATTGCGTAGCACGGATACTTTGTTTATCACGCTCAAGTAGGGTTTTTCACGTGGGTTCAATTTTGCCTATAAATATGAAGTGACCCCACCATCATTCCAAGGTGTTCAAGACATAGAGAAAACTCGAGCTCTGGTGCGTGAAATAGGAGTCTTCATAGAAGATGCGCATAAACTTGTAGTTTGCACGTAATGTATGGTGTTTCGTGCAAAGCTAAGGTTGCGTGTAAAATTGATGTTGGCACGGAAAAGTGGTTTTGCGTGAAACGTGGATTTCGGGAAAAGGTATAAAATTATGCACAAGATAGTGTAGAGGTTTGCGCATAAAAGGGGGTGTTGCGCAAAATGTGACATTCACGCAAAACAAAGGAATTGCACGCAAGGCACCGTAAGGGCTGCACGTAAAAATTGAGGTTGCCCAGTACACCTGGTGAAAAGTGAGATTCATCTGTGGGTGAAAGTTGGACGTCAACATAGAATCTATCAATAGTTAAGGATGCAGATTTCATTTGTGATAATGAAGAGACCTACAAGCCTATAAACTGTGAGTGGATCGTTTCTAGAGCAGTGAGTGAAAAAGTGGAAGAAGGTGATCCTATCCACCAGTAGTGAGCTAGAGAGAGAGAAACATGGAGTGACCCTTGGGAATGTAGTGAGATGACCCTAAACATTATAAAGGTATTGAGCCTGGGACATAGTGTCTGTGCCCGATCCTTGTAGTCCAAATCTACTGTAGAATGTTGGAATTTGGTATGACCGGCAACTTGTCGGCATATTCTCTTTGGACGTTGCCCATAGTGGTGAACCAAGTAAAAATTGATGTGTCATGTGCATGCTTTACCTTCTGTTTACATTGTGCAACAGAAAACTGAGGGAAGAGTGTTTTGTTTATCATCAGAAGAAGATTAGAACGAGTTTTAATTTTGCATTAGTCATACCCTGATTCACCCCCCCTCTTAGGGTACTCAGCCGAGTGGACCTAACAACCACCATCTGATCTGGGGGTTCCCTCACCAGGAGGAAAACTCATGTGACTACTTCGAGCCAGTCGTCAGCTGCCTGATGGTCTGGATCACCATGGAACCTCAGAGGTCACTACCTCTGGAACTCGTGCAATGCACTCAGCCTGCGCACAACCACATCTTACACTACTATCATTACCAACTGCTCGACAAGTGGTGGTTCTACTGGAGGACCACCTGGAGGTCCAGCCTCAGAACCTGCGCCATGGTCCACATCCTCTACATGGGGCAGATCTTCACCACAATCCTGCCGCAGAACTCTCACTGGTTGTCATTGTGGAGGCATCCTAAAATACAATCAATATGCACAACTGTCGAAGAGTATATCAGGAGAGATGACTCAAGAAGAACAATGGAAACACAAAAAACACATTCCTATATGATTCATGTACCGTTATGTCCCTGCCACTAGTGTCCAAATGTCCCAAGTCGAAAGGAGGGTTATCAAAGTCCTAGTGAATGGATACGTCGACCTCCACACCAACACTGGAGTCCCTAGCCTGAAATTCAAAATTGAAACATCTTGACATTGCTGCTAGGAAACCCAAACTAAAATCACATCAAGACTAGATACGCTCTGAGATACAAAAGGTGTAACCTCATCTGATAGCCCTCTGTCATGATCTGACCGAACAAGGCTTGAGCCGCGACTCCCCAAGCCCAACTCTAATAGGACAGGGGCTAGCGTCTAGCACCGAGTAGGCTATCACACACATGGGAGGCATTAGCCAAATGTACCTATACACACGCAACAAAATACAACTCCATGAAACAGTTTATATATTTATATATAAAAACAGAAAAGGAAATGCATGCATAAATCTATCCCAAACCAGAGTACAAAAAAATTACAAAAGGGAAAAATAGGGCACACCAAAGGAAAACTAAAAAAGCTTCCAACCTGCTCAAAAGGAGGGAAAACACTTTCAAAAACACAAATAGGATTGCTCCTCGACACAGCTCCGGTAAATATCTCGGTCAGCCCCGCTCACTAAGCTCTGCCTGCTCCGGGTCCTCCTGGGACTCCGTCGAAAGGCCTATGGTTTGCCCAACATACGAAAATGTGGGAGCAAAGCCTATGACATGGTGAGTATAAAAATACTCATTAGGCACCCTAAAAAACCCAAAATATAAGGGAGAAACTAAAAGGCAACAATCAACTCATCCCGGCCAGAGGGAACCCAGATGAGAGAGTAACTTCATCTCAAGACCATCCCTGACTAAACATGACTAGTCAGCTCATCTCAGCTCAGGTGAATGCCCATACATGCACCATGAACAACTAGATATACTCAAACCATGCATCGAGCTTCATGAGGTTCTGAACTCTTAACCTGCGACAAGTACATAACTAGTAGAACACACTCCACGAGCTCTCTCATCCCAGATGACACTCTTCCGAGAGATGCACGCTCATCGAATCGTCACTGAGAACCTCACATTGAAACAACGAAAATACTAAACTCTTCGGATAGGGGATCACTCCTATGGTCCTCTAGGAGATACCAGAACCCACACCGATATACAAAGATCTCACAGAGAGGGGATCACTCCCTGGGTCTGCTGGGGGATACCACAACCGAATCTGTCCTTCGAAGATATCATAGAAACACATCACTCAGATATAGGATCGTCTCTTTTCAAGGTGGTAACAATGATACTGAAACCCCATATGGTATATCTCGCGATGTTGGGGATCAAACAAATGATGAACCAACCCTACTGAAACCATAAGATAAGTAGGAGATCGTATAACCAACGATGCCACAACCCTACTCTAAACCACATGATAAGTATGTGATTCTATAACCAACGATACTACAACCCTACTATGCATGGTCCACTTCGTAGGGGATCATATTCCCAATGATGCCTCAAAACCTACGGGGTTAACCTACTAGATAGGGGATCGCCACCCATGGATAAGTGGTCATAGTAACACTAAGAACCGGATTTAGGGAAATGATGCTAGAGGATCCCTCTCCGGGCCCACCGGAGGGATTCTACAAATCTAACAGATTAAACATCACATTGAGAGGATCAAAAACCTATGCTAAGGTTGTGATGCCACACGAACCGTCATAGGAACGAACAAAGGGAGTACCCTTAACCACTAATGGTCCAAATGTCTCTGACCTGAGATACCCGCCAAAAAACCACATTGTGGACCTCCAAGGCTGATACCGAGGCAACCATCGCGATCCACGTGGAAAAATACGAAGGATAGGCTGTTTACTCCCCCGAAAAGGGCAACTGGTGAAAAAAGACACTATTCACCATAGCTATCCCGTGTGGGGCCCATACTAGAGTCCCGAAACTCATCATGAAAATCATACTACTGAAATACCCTCATAAAAACACACGGGATCGACTACTCGAACACTCTAAATAGATGTCGTCTGAAAAAGTGACATTTCATCGTAAAAAGTTCAAACTACTCCCTGTGGGGGCTGAAGCATGTCGTTAGCACGAACACTGAAAGAAGCATCTCAAAAAGTCTTCACAAGAACTAGGATCACACTGCCGCTGACAGTTCGTCCATCGGACGTCCGTTTCGCGAGGTACGTCCGTTGCATGTTTTTAATAATAAATTAAAATTATTAAATTAAACTGTGTCGAGTCACCCACCTTCAAGTTCAGAATTCAAAAACCATGAAACTCACTTCAAAAAGTACTTCTCTATGAGATGATCCCATATCCGCCGACGACACATCAATCAGACATGTCGTTTAAATGTTACACCCCCTTGAACATAAGGGGGCCAAAATTAGGTCGGTCCAACTCAGATGGCCCGGTCCAGACCGCTGGCCAGCTGCCCAGCCGCGGGTCCGGTCCAGCTCGTTGCGGTCCACTGGCTGTGGCCTGTCCGAACTCCAACGGACCCCTCCGGTCCAGTTCTTCCAAACATACAGGCCAAGCGGCTGGCCTTTGTCCGAGCATAGCACCAGTAGGACCAGCGTGTTTCCGGTTCTTGTCCACAGCTTTCCCTGAGGTCAACACCTCGGGGATCCTCCCCACCATGAACATCTGAGTTCGACGCCACCAACGCCGGCCGAGCGCACCTCCATGACACCATCCCCCCAAGCCGCGACCTCCTGGACTACCCGCTCCACCGCCTAGATGCCCCGGCCCTCTAGTCCCCTGCTACGCCACGCCGCATCCGCTTCCACCCAGCCGCACCCGGGCTCACTGCTTCGGCCATACCCAATGCCGCTGTCCTCACCGGCCACACTCAACGCCCCCTATCCACCTTCTACTTATCCCCTCTATACTCCTCTCATCCGCCGACACCCGCACGCCATCCCTTCAAGCCCGCCTCGGCCTACCGCGCCACAACAAGCCAGCTGCACCGCTGTGCCACCCTGATCTCTGTCCATTTCCATTGCTAGATTCGGGGATTCTTTGAGCGGCCAAAATCACTCTGGCGGCCCGATTTCAATACAGAAGGCGGGTTTGGAATCCTCGGGACAAGGCCTTCACAGATCCTTCCCCCGATAAACGATCCCAATGAGTTTTGGCGAATCCGAAAAATTCGGTCGAAGAACTACAAAGAACGCATCGAACACGGGATTTAGAATGGGACTCGGACATTGTACGTGTTCGTTCGTCCCTTATCCCAATTCTAAAATTATATAATTAAAAGGATGGATTTTGACACAAACTCAAGAAATTGAAGATGGAGCAGAAAATCCACTGAAATCCAACCTCGAACCGGTCGTTCGTCATTGGCGACCTGCCCGTTGTGTTCCCACATCGATCACCGGAGTTTGCTCCTAAAACCAGTGAGGAACGCCGAAGAACGTTCGAATGAGAGAGAGTGATAAAATGGAAATTTAGGGATTTCACTTAATTCCAACACTCAAGTGAATTTATAAACTCACTGAAACTCCACCCACGGTCGTGGATTCCAAAACCTTCACGCCCGCTTATTTTATATCACACATAGGCAAAACACCATTTTACCAACTCAACGGAAGTATCGGGTTTCCATTCCAAGATTTCATTCTAAAGTTATTCGAAAATTATGGCAGTGATAAAAATCACTAAGTCATTATTTCAAAATGACAATTTTTCCCCAAGATGACATCTCTCACAGTAGGCATGTGCCTGCAACTTTACACCCCTCCCATGTTAAATGGCATGCTTCGGACGCAACTTTGCCCTCTAATTTCTGATCTGAGATACCATTTAAGAGATAACACAACCCCTCCACGTGCATCGTATAAAAATACGTAATATTTTAATAAAATTAATTCTGGGCACACCGGGCCTCAGAATAGCACGCTGTCTTCACACATAACTCTATAATTATTCACAGTAATATTCCAAATTCTAACAAGGCCAAAATGCAAGTCAGTACATCTCTTCTATAAATTCCATCACTTGTAATCCACCTACTGTGATGAGGTTTTGGTAGACCAATTATTTCCACACCGGATAGGTATTTAGTATAGAATTAAACGGCTTCCTCAATAATATATCTCTCCAAAATACAACCCTTTGTTCAACATCGATTTTTGACATACCCATTCAACATCCTCATATTCCATTCAATGGAGTACATCCATCTATAATGTAAAAAACCACATAGTCAAATCTCTCTCCCCAACTGAATCATCAACTGAACCATCATATCAAAGAATGAGAGTTTGAAGAATATTTCCAATTCACATAATATGACAGTGATTTCTCTTTCCATACTCGGCAATCTTTTTGGGTAAATATATTTGATGAATATAGCTTTTAAAAATTAACATAGATTCATTAATGTGTAAAGGAAATTCTTGGAAAAAATCCAATGTAATGATTTAGGAATTAGATCTTACATCAAAACATGACAATAATGTTATTTCAGAACCTTTAACTTTAAATCCATCATTGACATGATGTTCATGATATTTGATGAATAACCCTATATAACCTTTACGTCTTTCAAGAAGTTGTATAACTGGTATCTCTCCTACTTGGAAATTGTCTAAGCAGCTGGAAAAAGAAATGCTCATTTTCCACCCTTCACTGGCACCAACTCTTCTCGTATTCCCTTGTCAACCATGTCCAACCTGGCCATAATTCCATCCTTTTTTATGAGGTGAATTTAAAAACATGTCGATGACACTACCACATACATTTTTTTCAACATTCATAATATCAAGAATGTCTCTGACGTACAAACAACTCCAGTATGATAATTCAATAAAAACTGATCTCTTATTCGAACTGGTTTTCATAAGGTTTTTTGAAAACGGTTTACCAAAATCGATGTCAATATATTAACCTTTCTCAAATAGTTTATCAATAGATAGTGGAGATGGTTTTGTATGTTCTTCTGAACTTCCATCAAATGATGTCGTATAAGATCGGTGCTTATGTCTTCAGGGTAGAAATTTGTGATGTCCTAATAACACAATTTTTTATGAATGTTTTAACCTAATTGACTATGTACCTTATTCGCAGACAAGACACCCATGACTTCCTTTAAATTTATATCCTAAAATATTCCCATAAGCAGGAATGCCATTTTTCATATCTTACAACATGGCTCTAAATGTGATATCTTCAATTATATAAGCATCATACAACATAACACCTGAATCACATAATAATTTCAAATCCTTGAACAATGGATCCAAATAAATATCAATATCATTACTCAGTTGTTCTGGTCCTGATATAAGAATAGATAGCATGATGTGTTATCATTCCATGCATTACCATAGTGGAAAGTTATAATTTACCAACATAACTGTCCATGTAACGTGAGTGATGCTTTGAAAACCAAAAGGATTCACTCCATCTCTAAATAAATCAAGATGAAGTTTTCTCATTTCATTTCCAAAATTTTGATACTCTTGATCGATTTTCTTCCCCTGAGGATAGTCTTCTGGTTGATGTAGTTTCATATCGTTATTTATTCTATCTGAATGCCACGCCTAATGACCTATGGTCTCCTCACTTCCATATAGGCACCTAAACCTTCGAATGATTGGATGGTACCATACAATTTTTTATAGGACTAGATTCATCGTTCTTGTGTAATGAAACACCACACTTTGTTCATTCTCTATGTGATTTGTGGTCCTTAATAAATTGTATACAGTCGTTCGGGTATGCATGTATTCATTAGGAGATCAAACCCATCGAATGTATAATTTGTTTGGAATTGTATGTTCAGCTCGGGAGCTCATCATCTTCTGGGGGCATTTCATTCAAGATAGCAAGTAATTCTGTAAAACAATCATCACTCCATATGTTACCTGCTTTCAAATTATACAGCTTTAGTATGGCTGGAAATGTTGTATATTTAGTGGAACCAACATACAAAGGCGTCTTTACACAACTATTTAACTTCTCAAACAATTTTGGGAAATCACAAATTTCATCTTCAACTGTCCTTGTCATTTCCTCAATACGATGTTCATCATCATTCACATTTATAATAACGTCCTTTATATGATCTTCTTCATTGTCCAAACATGTAATCATATAATATGATCCATAAAACACAATATTATCACAACTACTAGCTACATTCTCATTTTGCATGTGTTTATTTCAACATTTATATCTTCGATATATTCCATGATAGATCAAGTGTTATTCCAACCACTCTAGACTAAATTATCTTGAATAAAAACAATATAAACATGGACAATGGATTTGATAAGGGTCATATGAATGATCATTTGTAAACTTGATGAAATATTTCACTCCATCTGCATATTGTCTTGTCAATCAATTGGCATCCATCGAGTCTTTATTCATATACATCATATTTGATTAATTGATACTAGTATTTAACAACATAAATACACAAAATATTGATATAATGTAATCGTTTTCCTAATTCAATAAAAAATTAAACATAAAAGATTTGAAAACACTATAGTTCAAATGTCCGTAGAAAACTATTTATGAAATCACACCTGAAATCCCATTAAAAACAACCATTTACACTAATTCCTCTTTAAAATAACATGTCCTTTTTTAAATTAATCAATTAGTTCGAAACACTCTTTCACAAATCTACATTTCCTTTTTTAAGAATTCAAGACAACATCATGACCCAATAATGTAAATCATTTAAAATGAGTGACATCCCTCTAAGAAAAATTTCAATACACATGAATTATTTTAAAAGATCCAATTAGTAATTTTCAAAAAGACATAGATCTCAATATAGACACTTTATAAAAGATATATAGAAAACACCTCGATTTCTCCCAAATCAATCAGTGTTGTATGATTCCATCACATTATTCCAAAGGTATGTGTAATAATAATATTTTCCAAAAGAATTTGATATTGTGATCCCCACCATTGGATATCCCTTATCCATGCTTCAATTGTCTAGTTATATCAAATATCCTTCACCACAACACCAGAGTCCCAACAGATATGTTCCATAGTCTGTTACCACACTCGCAAACATGAAACACTCGTGTTCTAGTTTACTACAAACACTACATTATCCCAATGATCCTTAGTTCACACCAAATCAATTGTTTGTACACCCCAAGAACAATGTATGAATTATTATTTGTTCTTTACATTATAAATACACCTATGAAAATATAAAATCATGAACCCAATTAATAATAAAAAATTTCTCAAGTGTCATTCCATTATCACAAAGAATTTACCTATTCCACTCATCACTAGAAGAAACTATATTTCATTCCAGATCCATTTAAGTACATCATTTCTCAACTCGGAATGAGAAAATAACTATAGTACTAAACAAATATATGGTATGATTTTCTATGTTATATTTTCTAAAATCATAAAAAAAATCATTATAAATGACATTACAATGACTAGTCATTCTAAATTTCTTAACTAAACTCATATAAATAACCACTATAATCAAAGTGATGAGAGTATCATTATAATTATTAAGATAATTCTTACCTCTACAAAACTCATCCACGTGTTTAACAACATAAAGTCCCAATATAGTCTAGAACCTTTTAAAGGAAATTTCATAAAGGAAATCTTGGTTTGGTACCTTTGATGGATGCATCAACCTAAATTTCATGACCACCTCAAAAAATTTAATATCAAGAGATAATAATTCATTCATATAATTTGATCAAGTTTTAATAAAATAATAAATTATATATTTATATATAAAATTATGGTAATAATAATATATTCATTGATAATCACATGAATTATATCATTTGTCCCTTTTAGGGGATTCACCATAAAGTGCATGCTGGTGGAAGGATTCATTACATGTGTTGTTATGGTTATTTGACTAGGGTTTCCAGAAAGTCTAATGTAAATTTAGATAGGTAGGGCTAACAAAAGATATGTTTCCCTTATAAATCAATTTATCCCCTAATTAAACATCATATAGATTTCTTATTTTATAATCATTAATCAACTCATGTAGGGTTTTCTCCACAAACAACATCTAGATTTCTTATTTTATACTCATTCATCAATTTGTCCCTAATTAAACTCAAACTTACGTTTGGTGTATGAGACTTCATCAACTCATGTAGGGTTTTCTCAACAAACTCAACACTAACACATGACAATGTCATTTTGGGTATGATCTAGATCTGTAAAAACTGCTTTCCATAAAGTTCTTCATCATATGATGTTAAATTTCACTCAATAAAATTCCATTTCAAATAAATTTAAACTACATGGAATACCGTTCATCATAGATGACCTTTAAACTTCTTAGAGAGTTCCATTTGATATTTCCTAACTTCCCAACCACCAATATTAGACCCATTCAATGACCTAATAAGACTCATACCCCCTTCACCATAATATAAACCCTCATCCATATTTATCTTGAAATATTTGACACTAAACATTGATAAAATATATTTAATTAAAACTACATTCCAAATCAAATAAATTGAGTTATGATTTACATTGTTCTCACTCCTTGTTCGAAGGTGCTAGAGTGCTCCTAAATCTTGGGGCCCATTTCGGAAGTAACATCATAACCTTAATCATTGGTTTCTGAAATATGTCCAAAAAATCCATGCACTCCTTCTTGAATTTGTTTATACTAATATAGTACTCTACACAATCATGCTGAGTTATCACCTTTCACTTACCAGTAAATAAACTATCTCACCTTTTCTAGAATAATAACTATAACCATAAATTATGTTAACCTCTCTTAAATTATTTATACACTAGTATTGGGTTCTCTAATCATGAAATATTTACCTAAACTATGTTATTATATATATCACAACATCTTTTTTATATGATTTGTAGGACATTAAAAACCAACCTCATTTTGGTCAAAGTTGTTTGATCGTAAACATCGGTTTCATTAGTCCAGCTTGCATGAACTCAAACATAAAAAGGAAATAGACATCGTACTCACCCTACAGAAAACATTCAAAAGGAATCATGGGAAAAAATCCCGCCCACTAGGTATACACATATCCTAGTTCCAAATCTATCATTATAGAAATAAAGGGACTGGGCATGAAATTGATGGAATTGGAAGGTTCATTTTGAAAGGATAACTTCTAAAATATTCTTAAATTATCATTGATGAAAAATGATGGATTATATTATATCTACTGTTTTTCATCCCACATAAGTCAGGTCAATTGGATTTTGGGTTATCACCACTCTTAACATCTATGAAAAAGAAGAGGTTATTTTATCCAACAAGTTATGATTGTGATGCTCTTGTGATTATTGGATAAGTGGTGGTACTATCATTAATAATATAAAACAAAATAAATTCGATGTTAGATATCCATGAAATGAAAAAAGTGATGAAAAAATGTGTGTTGTGGGGATTTCAAAGCCAATATCATTAAATAAAAAAACATCATTGGAATCTCACTAGATCCTTGGTTGAGAAAATATTAGACATGTACTTGTAAAATCAAAAGCCCAAAGGTTCCCATCTATACCAACACCATCGGAAAAGAGATAAGGCTATCAAGTCCCTAAAATAATAGGTGAAGCAACACAGTAATTACATCACTAACTATATGGGAAAACCAATAAGTGAATCATGTTCATTCAGTATGACACAGAAAATATCAGAAACATAGTTACCTTGGGTTCCTATGGCATAGTAAAAGAGAAGAGAATAAAAAATTGAACATGATAAATTTAAAAACTGATAATAAAACATAAGAAATAAACCTCATCTCACCTCCAACACCCTCTAAATAAATATCCACCAATAACATCATATAAACATCAAATAATAGAAATGAATACACATCACATAAAGGGGATATAGCCTATAAAAAACACTATCCCAAGAGTTTCCTAGTTTGTGTAATAATATTGTAATGATTTTTTTTAATAAAGTGATAGAATACCCTTATGTTGGCAGTAGTAAGGTCTGGTGATGGTGGAGTCGAGGTAGGCAGTAGCGGCAGTGACAATGACAACGGTAGTGGAAGGGACAACGGAGGGCTCTATAGCGGAGGTGGGGTGCGCGGAAGAGGAGTGGAAAATGAGGTTTTGAGGTGGAGGTGGGTTCACAGGAGAGGAGTGATGGAGGAGCAGCAAATGAGGGTTCATTGTAGAGGAGGGTTCACGACGGAGGAGGAGTTCGCAGTGGGGGAAGAGGTGGTGGAAGAGCTTGGGTCGGGGCCGAGCAGAGGTCGGCAGCGCATGTGTTAGCTTCCACGAGAGCATGAGGGGTGCGAGAATGAAGGAGACTGTTAGGGTTTTTTTATAAAACCTGATGAACCTTTTATCAGTGCAAGCTGAAAAGTACTGATAACGGTATTTTTTATCAGCGCTGAAATTGAAAGTGCTGATAAAACATACCTTTATCAACGCTTTTTAGCGCTGATAAAGTTATTATGTTAATAATTTATTTATATTAGTTTATATATTTATAATATTATATATATGATGAATATTTATTTATTTATCTATAAGTATAACTATAAATAAATATATATATATATCTTTATACTTATAAAATTATAATTTAAATCATTGTAAAATTTTATGAAATATACTTATTATATTTATAATCTTAGAATATATATATAATAAATATATTAATTATATATATTTATAATATTATAGACATATACTCCTATATTTCTTCTAATTTTATAATTATTTATATTAATAAATATTTATTTATATTTATACGAATATATATTTATTTATAATTTTAATTATAAATGAATATATAGATATATTTATTTAAATAACTATAAAATCATTACAAGTTAATATTTATAATATTTATAAATTTTTTAATATATATTTAATATATTTATTATATTTATTATAATTTTATAATTATTTAAAAATATTTTTATTTATTTATAACTAGAAATATAAATATTAGTATTTATTTATCAAAACATCTAAATATTAATATATATATTTGATTAATTATATATAAAATTATATATGAAAATAATAAATATACTTTTTATAAGTTAAAAATTATTTATATAAATATATATTTATTTATATTTATATGTAATGAATAAATATTTGTTTATCTGAATTTAAAAATTATAATAAATAAATATTTATTTATAGTTGTAATTATAATTTATATATATATATATATAATTATAAAATTATAAAAAATATATTTATAAGTTTATAAATATATATAAATATATTTACTATAATTTTTTAATTATTTAAATATATCTAAAATTATTTAGAATTATATTTATAACTATTTGTATTTATTTATCAATAATTGTATATAAATATATAAAATTAATATATTTATAATAATTTTTTAATTATCTAAATATATCAATATTCATTTAGGGATTATAATTAGAAACATTTGAATTTATTTATAATTATTTGTATATATTTATAAATGTATTTATTTAATTTTATTATAACTTTATAAGAAGAATCACAAACTTATTTGTTATATTTTCATAATTACTTATATATACATAGTTATTTGTCGTTATAATTATAACTATAAATAAATATATTTAAAAATATTTGTATATACATATAAATATAGTTAAATATATATATTTATAAAATTATAATATTTTTATTTATTGTAATTTTATAATTATTTAAATATATATATAGTTGTAATTATAATTACAAATAAAAATATTTAAAAAGTGTTTATATATAAATAAAATTTAGTAATTATAAATATAATAAGTATATTTATTATTTAAATATATTTAATTTAATATTATAAGTGTTTTTTAGAACATAATTGTATATATGGGTAACATTAATTAATCATATACCTTGTAAATTTACATAATAAAAAAACGAGCAATCAATTGAAAACAAGATTAATAAAAAAAGGTGTAATGTATTAATGAACATTATGATACATAACATATGCACACGTGATCAATATATTTACTAGCCAAAATCATTAACGGTCACACTTCACCTGGCGACATGGTAGTGGGGCATGCCCCAAGTAATCGTCAACAACTAGGAGGAATTCAAATAGTGTACCCGAACTCCACATGGGTCACTACTCATTGTGAGATCCCGATTTAACATCGGTTTACCTCCATTGTCATCCCTCAAACCAAAACAAGCCAGAATGAAACAATGACTCAATTATCGGACTATCCCTGGAGACTTGAGGTGTGGAACGAGTGAGGGTTCATGAAGTCCTTCTCATACCTACCTCTCGAGTCCCGACAATCCTAATCTCCATTTACCAGACACCCCAAATAACAAGAACCTCCCTCTGATACCATTTTGTCATGAACCAACCCGGGTCGACCCTGAACCAGTCACCCAAGTCGGCACACGACATGGCCCGAGGGGCGTTCCCGATCCCCACGGGCTGGTAACTAGTGTCGGGCATCAAAATTAAACAGGTGGGAACGATTTGGCCCAAAATGAAATAGACTAAGAAGAGGAAAATAAATGGAACAAAATAAAATAATTAAAGAACAACCAACAACGCTTCTAACCTGACTACAACCAAAACTCCACGTGACCCCGTGGGTCACTCTCCAATACGACAACCAACGTCGCTCAGGGCGAACAACTGAAGCTGGAACCTGCAACATAAATAAAAAAAATAAAACACTATAGGCGTGAGTATTATATCTCAGTAGTCTAGCTCGATAAATCTATTCCAAATGCACTACCTTTAAAATAAAAGAAACACCATTTCAAGTTTGAACTACAATTTATAAAAGTTTGTTTTTCTAAGAATTTTAATTAAAAACAATGTATGAACCACTACCCTTAACCATTTCCAATTTTGGGTTTATTTCATTAGTGTCAATGGATTTTTAGAAAGGGAATGTGATGTTTATATTTTCAAATTTGTACAAAGAAAATTAAACACTTTCATTTGAAAACCATATTTAGAAACCTATTCAAAAGAAATTTACCACTTTCCAAGGAAAACAATACAACAAAAATGCACAAAGTAAATCACACAGCAAGGGAAATGTAGGTATACTTATGAGCATGATAATCACTACTTCAAGAAACAAAAGCCGAGTAGACATGGGTGAACCTAGGAAATCAAGAATAAACCAGAAGACACAAATACATGAGAAATCATCCTTGTTGACATGTCATGATGAAATCAAAAAAGCACAATACGCTCTACCATCCTCTCTCAGGTAGGTCGAGGGAAAATCCCATAGTAATAAACCCAATATATCCACCTACTACGAGCCACTGCTCAGTACCATAACCTACCAGTGCAGCAATCATTCATAGAATATTCTCTCAATATGCCAGATTCTCATGTCTCAAGTGTTTGGAATGGGGGTGATCCAATTGATGCCACAAGAGCATACAGTCACATATATAAATATATAATAATAATAATGCACAACATACATCACCCAGGGACACCCCAGGTGACAACCTCTTGCCTTTAAACTACACAATTAGCCGGGAGCCTCTAAGCATGGGCCTCCCAAACAACCAGTTGCATCCAAGGCATGAGATTTATCCTATGAGGGTTTTCATTAAAATATTTTCAACATTTTCCGTAAAGTGTCAAACGTTCATTGAACACATTTCACAATCACCACTAAAAAAATTCAACTTCATTATTGGACCAAAACTAGTTTGAAACCTTTTAATGATCCCCAAAACAGTACTTCATAGGCTGCCAAATATTTTTATAAAAACAAACCAAACCATTTTATTTTTCCATATAAACTGTAGGAGCCAACCAGAAAATTTCTCATGAGAAAGAGAATACTTGTTTAGAAGAAATCATATATCGTTCATCCCAAAACTGCATTTGAAATTATGTGAATTCTATTTAAAATCAAAATGAGAATTCTTTCACTACTGGGTGTCCGCTCATCAAGATAATATTTCAAATGTCGTGTATAAAATAAACATCTCTTTTTACACCAAATAATCATTTAAAAATTAACTATCTTATATAAAAAATTAATTATCGTAGATTATTTCACATTTATTAAAATTGATAAAATATTTATTTTGAATAATTATTGTGCGAAAACACAACAAAACAACACCATTTTTACACCACAAGAAATGAATTATAAATTTTCATGATAAATGAATTAATCCTATGTTGCATAATAATATTCAGCATATATATATATATAGAGCGCAAATATAAAGAAGCAATGTAACTTAAATTTTAAAAGCAGTGCAATGAGAACCTACTACAACTCGCATAATGAACACGGAAACGTGACATGCCACGCACGGGCGCGCAAGCACCCGTAAGCTGCTGACAGTTGTATCATGGACTTCTCTACCAAGACACCACAGAAATCACAAAAACAATCAAAAACACACAAACAATAATTTAAAATAATCCAATCTTGTGAAAATCAGTTAACCCACCTAACACTCGCGCAAGAGAAACTGAACGGACCCAAGCTAGTCGCTCACGACAGTGGTGTTCATCGCACACCCATATTAGGACAAGGCGCGCGGTGACCGGGGCCACGATGGCTGATCGGAGGGGGGGCGCCACATGGCGTGGCGGCACTGCGAAAGGCCAGCGGGTCGGTGCAACTCAAAGGGGGTGCGACGAGCAGGGTCGGCCAGGTGCAGGACAGCTGGAAGAATGTTTTACAGAGGCGGGAGCTTGCCGGAGGTGCTGGCCAGCGCGGGGGGGGGGGGGGGGGGGGGGGGCTTCATAACAGCAGGGCGGCGCGATGAGGTTGTCGGAGCGGGAAGGCAGCGATGCTGGGCACTGAAGGGTCAAGGCGGCGCGGCCAGGCGTCGGAGTATAGCGAGGATAGGTGTGGGAACAACATGGTAGGGCGTGACGGCCGGAGCCCCGGAGTGCGGGGCGAGGCCGGGATGAGTGGAGATGGGTGCCTGAGGGAGCAGGGCGCGCGGCTGGGGTTCCGAGGTGGAGCGAGGACGGATGGGAGGGGAATCGGGGGTGGGGGGCGATGCGCTGAAGGTAGGGGTAGGGGGGAGGCGCAGCATGGGGGTAGATTTAGGGTTACTATATATATATATAATAATAGTAATACTAATAATAATAATAATTACAATAAAAAAATTATAATTTTTGGATAAAAATCCCTCAAGGTATCACTGTAGCATTTTTGAGGGGATTGTGTTTGTTGACAAAGTGGACATCTGTGTGGTGATTGATGTCAAAGAAAAACAATGACATATAAATTTGTTGACAAAGGGGATTTCATAGTGGAATGTCGAGTTCAAGAGATGTGGTCAACGATCCTTGTTTGATTCAAGAATGTAGAAAATGGAATGGATGATCTGGAGGCGGTAAAAAAAGTACAGATACAAGGTGGCGTTGTTTTCCACTGTTTTCCAAATTTTTGGGCCTGAAAATCGTCAAATGGAGAAAATCTGTTTTGGCAAAGAGACTTGAGAGCCATTGTCTTGAAGTATAAAAAACTTGTGCTCCATATGTTTTTCAAGATTAGTGCATCAAAATATGGAAAAGGAAAGAGGGAAGCGTAGGTATCGGTGTGGTCACACAGGTGACTTGCACGCAGATGGGAGACTTACGCGCTGTCGCACAGGGTGACCAAATGCCTATAAATACTGGACCACCCCTCCTCATTTTTAAAAGAGTTCAACAATTAGAAAAATCATAGCTCCCGCCGCGCATGTGTGGTGGTCGTGCAAGTGGTGTGTGGTCGTGCAGGTGGAGTTGCACGCCGGTGTTTGAAGTTTCACGTCGGTTGGTAGTTGAGCACCAATATTGGTTTGGGAATAAAAAGGGTTGAGTCAAGTAGGTTTGGAGAAGCAGAGGATTGTGTCACAGAAGAAGTTGAGGTGGACCTGCATGCCAGTTTTGACTTGTGCGCCAATACATGCACGTCAGGATAGACCTACGCGCCAAGTAAGGTTGATTCCCCGACAATGTTTTTAGGCTGCATGGAAGCTGGAAGTTTTCCCGATACCTTCGGTGCAATGTGAGATTCATATACGGGTGAAAATTGGATTTCGACATAGCATCTAAATACAGAGGAAGATGCATTCTTTCATGCTAATGAAGAGACCTACCAGACTATAAACTGTGAGTGGATCATTTCTAGAGTAGTGATGACAGGAAGAGGAAGAAGGTGATTCTCTCCACTTGTAGTGAGCCAGAGAGAGAGAAACATAGAGTGACCCTTGGGAAAACAGTGAGCTGACCCCAAACCTTGCAAAACAACATGTCGTCGTATGCTCATTCGATGTAGCCCTTAGCGGTGAACCAAGTTAAAATTGATGTGTCCTGTTCTTGCTTTACTTTTGGTTTATATTGTACAACAGTAAAGAGAGAGAAGAGTGTTTTTCTTAATAGCGAAACAAGATCAGAATGAGCATTAATTTTAAATTAGTCATACCCTGATTCACCCCCCTTCTTAGGATATTCAGAA
The DNA here is from genome assembly GCA_963277665.1 of Viscum album. Lineage (NCBI taxonomy): Eukaryota > Viridiplantae > Streptophyta > Magnoliopsida > Santalales > Viscaceae > Viscum > Viscum album. The sequence continues at coordinate 764,273 of CAUJRU010000058.1, forward strand.
TTGTGGACCTAACAATTGGTATCAGAGGGAAAGTTTGATTTTATATCTTCTCTCAATGGAGGTCACTAATCATTAAGGAATTCTGATCTTCGACGGAAACAATTTTCATCTATGGAAGAATCAGATGCAACACTACTTCTGATCTTTGGGAATGGATGTATTCACAGCAGCAATGCATGGTATAACAACAGACATCAACAGTGGTGCATTATCAGAATATGAGCGTAGAGAGTTGGATGCTGATTCCAAAGCAATCAATACCTTAGGGGGTTCCATATCCAATCCTCTATATACAAAGGTGATGTCTTTTAAAAAAACACATGACATGTGGGAAATGTTATTGAATATATATGAAGGGGATACAAAGGTCAGAGAGGCAAAGCTGCAAGTGTTGTGGATAAAGTATGAATATTTGAGAATGAACCTGATTGAGTCTGTTGATGCATTATTCAACTGGGTAAATGTTGTAGTGGAAGACATGCGAGGTCTTGGAGAAGTTATTGAAGACATAAAAATTGTGAAGCTCATCTTGGGGAAACTTCCACCTCGGTTCAATCTGAATGATTCAGTGCTAGAAGATAAAGATCCAAAATACCTGACATTGGATAACCTACACAAAACTCTTGTTGCATATGAAATGAGAAATGATGATAATGATGTTGTGGAAAAGGGTAAATCCAAAGAGGTGGCATTCAAGTCCTTGAAAAAGCTCCCCATTGAAGACTCCCAGGATGAAGAAGAGACAGCTGAGATAATGTCATTCCTCTCCTCAAATCTTCAAAGAGGAAAATGAAAGTTCAAATGGAAACTACCTCTTGAATGCTTTAGATTTGGAAAGGTTGGACATCTCACAGTAAGATGCCCCAAAAAGTTTCATGAAGAAAATGATGAAGATGATGTTGATATTCTCAAGAAGAAATCTTCAGCCTATGTGAAAGGTAAGAAGTAGCTCATGGATAATATCTTCAAAAAGAAGAATCTTTTTTCAGAAGAAAAAGATAGTTCAAATGAGTCTGAGGTTGAAGAGGTTGAGGAAATAAAGAACGGCAAAGTTCGAGGAGAAAATTCTATGGTGGCGGTCGTTGATAGTTCTCAGGAAAAGAAATAAACTGACACTAGAGAAGAAGAAGAATAAGTTTAAGGAAGAGTTGATATGGAAGCTGGGTTGGAAGCAGATCATAAGGAGATAGATGATTGGGGAGACAAAATGGAGAAATCCAATAAAGTTGTTCGTGATGCCAATATCTATATGTTGCAATAGGAAGAATAGAAATATGATTTGTTGGAAGAAATTGAAAAACTCAAGTCATCAATACCAGAGAACTCAAAATCAGTTAGTGAGTGTAAGATCAAGATTGAAGAACAGAAAAAGGAGATCGATGGCTTGAACAGAAAAGTGAAAGATCACGTCAAGAGAATCAAAGAGCATACAGAAGAAGTCATCGGTCTGTGGAGGAAAGTTAAAGACCAGGAAAAGACCTTGATTCCCAATACATTATTGGGAAAATAGGTCATTTCGAAGACTGAAAAGATGAAATAAGATCCTTTTAGTTTAGCAGGAAAGAAGATGCAAATGAGCTCAAACATTAAGGATAATTCAGGTCATGATCAGAAGCAAAAATCAGTTGCAATTGACGTCATACCACAAGCACCCGTTCTGATATTGAAGGATTATTTGGGAACAAAGAAGAATCATAATATTCAGAGATCCCAAGGGGAAACTCGTAGTGCTGAAGTAACATGAATGAATACACCTTATATCAGATGTTATTGTTGTGGAAATATGGGACATTCATAGTATGTGTGTTTCTTAGCCAAGAGATACTAAAGGGAATAGGAACAGATGTGGCATCCAAACAAATAATGATTTTCCAGAACATATTTCGAATGACACTGTTTTTGGTTGCCATGATTTGGGCACATGGATAGGTACTACACTTCGACCATACAATGAAATGTGCCAATGCAGAATCAAAATATACGCAAGCAGTAGATCAATAAACCTACAGGTGAGTTAAAAATGAAGAATAGATTTGTGGCTCTCTAAGATGAAGCTGATCTATCATACTCTGAGAAAGAACAGAAGCTTCAATCCATGCTGAGTGTGAAGGAAAAATTATGGACCAAGAAAAGAAAAATGAGAATGCTGTGGTGGAAGATATTTCCCTTAATGCATCAAATCTCTCTGGTGTGTGGATCCTTAATATTGGTTGCACATCTCACATGACGGGTAATAAGTATCTTATTACAGATATATAATATGAAAAATAAGGAGTTGTAAAATTTGGAAATGATGAAGGCCTGAAGATTGTTGGCTCGGGAAAATCCATGTTTGGGTGAAAAGAAATGAGATGTATGGATGTCTTGGTAGTATATGGTCTTAGTCAAAACATTCTCAGTGTCAATCAACTATGTCACTCTGGGCATTCTATCCTATTTACCAAGAATATGTGTGTTCTGAAAGGAAATGATGGAGCAGTTGTTCTGCTGGGAAAAAATGACAAAAGTAAATCTCTACCTTGTAGGTGGGGAAAAAGATACATTCCTTTTATCAAGGGAGAAAGAAAATTGAATGTGGCATAAGCGACTCGGTCATATATTCCAACCATTTATGGAAGATCTGGTAATGTGTGATGCTTCTAGAAACCTTCTCAAACTATCACGTGATCGCACTCATACGTGTGATGCTTGCCAACAAAGGATGATCATCAGAAAGACATACATGCCAAAGAAACAGAAATCAACTAGAGTGCTCGAATTAGGGCAGGTTGATGTATGTGAACATATCTCACCACGAGCTATAAATGGGAAAATGTACTATGTTCTTTTCATTGATGATTATAGAAGAAGGTAACGGGTATTTTTCATTACCCATAAGACAGAGGTGTTCAATTGCATAAATTATTATATGAGGGAATTAGAAAAGATGCTTGGGCAGAAAATACAGAAGATTCATTCTGATAACGGTACCGAATTCACAAATAGTCAAGTTGAAGACTATCTCAAGAAACACGGAATAAGGCATCAAGTTTCATTAGTGAGAACTCCCCAACAAAATGGAGAGGTTGAGAGAAGAAATCAGATAATCAACAACATGGCCCGAACGATGGTTATTGAAAAGGACCTACCAGAGAAGTTTTGGATGGAAGCAGTTTTGACATTGGTCTATATTTCAAACAGGTCTGTCTTGTGTCTAAAGGAAGGGAAGACTCCGTATGAAATGTGGTACGGAAAGAAGCCAACATTGAAATAATTTTTTATCATTGACAGTAAGTGTTTAATACTAAACAAAGAAAATAACAGGATGTTCGAGTCATGAGGAGATGAGAGGATATTCCCTGGCTACTCAGTGAAAAGCAACGAATATAAATGCAACATCAAAAGGCTGGGAAAAATTGTTGAGAGCAATGATGTCACTATAGTTGAAAATGAACAGAATGCTCAACGACCTAGGGAATAGTTTCTGGATGAAATGGATGATGAGGTAAGAAACACATGGACAATAGAAGTGGAAGAGGATGACTCATAAAAAGTTACTGATGATGAACAAGAATGTTTCAATTCTGTGTCTGCAAGGAAGCCAAAGAATCGAGCTGAAATTTATAGGCAAATATCATTGGTGAAGAGACAGCCCCAGTTCAGACATGAATAATGAAATAATAAAAAAACTTTATCTCGGGTGGAGCCGAAATATTTTTCTGATTTAGCTGAAGATGAAAACTGGGTTCATGCTATGAATGAAGATCTTGATCAGATTGAGAAGAACCAGACATGGGAGATTGTTTCAAGGCCAGCAGATAAAAATGTCATCAGGACTAAATGGGTATATCTCAATAAGATGAACGAATATGGAACAGTTATTTGAAAAAAATCACAGCTAGTGTGCACAAGATACTCCGAGAAAGAGGGAATATATGTTGATGAGACGTTTTCACCGGTTCCAAGGCTGGAGACAATCATATTATTTTTGGCCATAGTAGTGCAAAGAAAGTTCAAAGTGTTCTAGATGGATGTAAAATCTGCATTCTTGATTGGAGTCCTAGAAGAGGATGTGTATATTAAGTAGCCAGATGGTTTTCTCATTCATGTGGATGAGAAAAAAGTTTTCATGCTTAAGAAGTCATTATATGGGATGATAAAAGCACCAAGGTCATGGTACTCAAGGCTTGATCAATAATTGAATAATCTTGGTTTCCAGCGTGGGCGAGTTGATTACAATATCTATTTCAGCAACGACAGTAATCAAAGGATGATGGTGTTGGTTTATGTCGATGACATAATATTTGGCGGATCAAATGAAGCTCAGTATAGGCAGTTCTCCGAATTCATGAAAAATGAGTTTGAAATGTCAATGATTGAAGAGTTAACATTTTTCCTTGGTTTATAGGTGACAGAAGGAAGTAATGGAATGTTCATTTATGAATCCAAATATTCCAAGGAGGTTATAAGAAGGTTTGGAATAGATAATTCCATGGAGATGAAGACTCGGGTTGCTACCCAGATGAAATTATCAAAATATGAGTATGGAAAGGCAGTTGGTATCACAGAATACAGGCAAATCATTGGATGTTTGTTGTACTTGACAGCAACAAGGCCTGATATTGTTTTCGCTACATGCCAAGAAGTGATACATTAGAGTAATTCCAAGGAAAGACTTATTTTTGCAGTGAAAAGAATACTTTGGTATATCAACGGCACCATGGATTTCGGTTTAATGTATAATCACAAATCTCAATCAGTGTTACTGGGTTACACAGATGCAGATTGGGCCGGATCAGCAATTGACAAAAAATCAACGTCAGGAGGTTCATTCCATCTTGGTGGATTGTGTATTTTTGGCTAAGGAAGAATCAAGATTTCATTTCATTGAGCATCGTGGAGGCTATGTACATTGCGGCCACTCAAGCGTGCACACAGTTATTGTGGATGAAGAAACAACATGAAGATATGTGAGTTGAAGTGAAGGCTCCGATCGGAATCCAGTGTGACAAATCATGTGCTATAAATCTCATCAAAAATCCCATACATCATTCAAGGAAAAGAAAAATTGAAATAAAGTATCATTTTATCATGGAGAAGGTTGAGCAGGAAATCGTGATGTTGCAGTATGTGACTACAGAGCTACAGGTTGCAGACATTCTGATAATGGCCTTACCCAAGGAAACGTTTGAAATGCATCGAATGGATCTAGGAGTTCAATCGACTCCCCGAACATAAAAGAGTGTGTATGTGGAACTTCCCCGTCTACCCTAGGTATGATGTGTTTTTCCATAATGTAATGATATGTTTTATACTCTGTTACAAACTGCAATGGAGTAACCATTGGGTTCATTGAAAAAGGGGGAGAAAATAGTGATTGTTCAAGGTGGAGACAATGTGGCTATTTGAAAAATCATGACAGATATGGGGAGAAGCTGGAAAGTGGAGAAGTGAGATAGGGGGAGAAATGAGAGAGGGTGATCGTATTAAATATGACAATTCTAGAAGTGATCGATCAAAGAATAGATATCCTAGCAGCTGAGGATCAAGATAAAAGTATAAGAGTGGTTTTGGAATTCATGAAGAATATTTTCAACAAATTGGTTTCAGTGTGGTGTCAAAAATGAGTGTTAGAGATGAATTGATTCATTGATGGCCTTTCCATTTACTGTTGTTTCTCACACCAATCATTGGTCATGTGGTCTTAGTGTATGTGTTGAGTAAATCCTTGATCGCTGTCAAGAATCGCAATAGGCGAATGGTGGCTGAAGAATTAACGATGTATATTTTTATGGAAGAGTTGTCAACAAACCCAAAGGGGAATATTGTTGGGAAAAAATCTTCCAAGGTATCATTGTAGCATTTTTGAGGTGATTGTGTTTGTTGACAAAGGGGAAATCTATGTGGTGATTGTTGACAAAGCAAAATAATGACATACAAATTTTTGACAAAGGGGATATCATGGTGGAATGTCGAGTTCAGGAGTTGTGGTCAACGATCCTTGTTTGATTCAAGAATGTCGACAAAGGAATTGATGATCTAGAGGTGGTACAAAAAGAACATATACAAGGTGGCGCAGTTTTCTATAATTTACCAAAGTTTTGGGCCTAAAAATTGACAAATGGAGAAAATTGGTTTTGGAAAAGAGACTTGCGCGTCATTGTCATAAAGTATAAGAAACTTGCATGCCATATGTTTTTCATGATCAGAGCATCAAAATATGGAAAAGGAAAGAGGGTTGCACAGGTATTGGTGTGGTCGTGCATGTGACTTGCGCGCCAAGGAGATACTTGCACGCCGTTGCGCAGTTTGACCAAATGCATATAAATACTGGACCACCCCTCCTCATTTTTAATGTAGTTCAATACATAGAAAAATCAGAGCTCCCGTCGCCCAGGTGTGGTGGTCGTGAAAGTGGTGTGTGGTCGTGCCGGTGGAGTTGTGTGCCAGTGTTTATAGTTGCGCGTCGGTTGGTAGTTGCGTGCTAATATTGGTTTGGGTGTAAAAGGGGTTGAGTCTTGCAGGTTTGGAGGAGCATAGGTTTGTGTCTCATAGGTAGTTGAGGTGGACTTGCACGCAGTTGTGACCTGCGCGCTGATACTTGCGCGCCGGGATAGACCTGCGCGCCGATACTTGCGCGCCGAGATAGACCTGCGCGCCAAGTATGCTATATTCCCAAGCAGTGTTCTCAGGCTGCGTGGAAGCTGGATGTTTTCCCGATACATTCGGTGCAAAGTGAGAATCATCTATAGGTGAATGTTGGACTTCAATATAGAATCAACATACAAAGTAATATGCATTCATTCATGCTAATGAAGAGATCTACTGCTCTATAAACTGTGAGTGGATCCTTTCCAGAGAAATGAGCATTGGAAGAGAAAGAAGGTGATCCTCTCCACAGGTAGTGAGCCAGAGAGAGAGAAACAGGGAGTGACCCTTGGAAAAGTAGTGAGCTGACCCTATTCTTTGTAAAGGCAGTGCACCTGGGATAGAGTGACTTTTCCCAAACCTTGTAATCCATAGCTAGTGAAGTTTAGTGTAATTTGGTACGATAGACAACCTGTCGGTGTATTCTCCTTGGATGTAGCCCTTAGTGGTGAACCATGTAATATTTATTGTGTCATGTGATTGCTTTACTTTCTGTTTATATTGTGCAATATGAAAGAGAGAGAAGAGTGTTTTTATTAACAGTGAAACAAGATCAGTACGGGCATCATTTTTAAATTAGTCATACCATGATTCAACTCCCCTCTCAAGGTACTCTACCCTGTGGACCTAAAAACAATAATAATAATAATAATAACAATAAATATAATAATAATAATTATTATTATAATTATAATAATAAAAATATTAATACTATAAAATACCAATAAAAAAATAAAGGGCAATTTCCTGACACCTGGGCTCACCACGTGGTGTCCGCCAACTGCACTGTGACCTCACACGGGTCCAAAACCAAGTAAAAGCTCCAAACGACAAAAAACATTTATCCGGGGCTCTGCCCAGACCACAGAACTAAGGAAAAAAAATTAAATAAAAAGATGGGTGTGACAATTATCCCCACCACAACCACTTTCTGTCCCTAGAAAGTCAACCAAATGAATGATAGACGAAACTTGAATCAGTGCCCGGTTGAAAGAAAAAGGAACCACAACACGAGAGGATGGGAGAACACGGGAGGGTTCTCCTCACAAAAATAACTCAACTAGTGTAGAAATTTAACAGTCAACCATACCACCCCGGGAGGGGGGGTGACGCAGAAACTCCCAATAAACCCAAACTATCCTTTATAGCCTGATCGAAACAATGCATCCACTAAAACGTGGAACTCTGGACCTAGACCATAAACCCCGAACACTAGGGAATAAAAAAAACCTCTGTGAAGAGCTTAATCCATGAAGTAAACCCAAGCATTCCCACAACTTCATTTATCCCAAATACACTTACATCTCTAAACAAACACTGTCAAACTGAGGTCAACTCACACAAGATCCAAACACACCTTTAAGAAAAACACACGATACAGAACACCATAATCAGAAAACACAACTTTTTGGATTAAAAATGAACATACTCATCCCAAATTTATGACAACACAATGAACCTACTACAACACCAAAACTTTAATAGTGGAAGAATGAGAATGGAAGGAATTTAAATGTTTCATTACCAACAAAGAACATGAAACTCGAATGGAGGCGTCACACCCCCAACAACTCCTGACTGCATGCGGGCTTCACCCCAAGAGCTATGGCTAGGGCTCCGATGGTTGAGGAATCTCCTGCCTCACAGTCAGGCACTGGAATCTTATGGTCACAAAGTCTTCCTCAGGTGACGCTTCCTACAAAGCTTCTCTAGATGATCCAGACACATGCAATGATGGCACGTCTTCAGATGGGTGTGACATGACGAATTGTATGACATAAACATCCATACTGACGGTACACCATTATAATGTCTGAGAAACTAAATGTTAGAGCCACTGAAGATAACTCTTTAGAAAAAAATTCACATGACACACTCTTCTCATCAGATGGGGGACCTTCACGAGCAACCGGATACGGTGGATTTCCAACTTTTTGCACTCTGGAGTCCCACTCTGCTAAGAACACCTCATGCACCAACATATCAAAGTGATGCTCCCAAAAAGGGAGGACTCACTACTTGATCTCTGGATGAGGATCCCTGATGAAGGGAGAAGTCTTCGTCTAGTCCTGTGACACTACCCCCATAAAAATATACACATGATCATTGAAATGGTAAATATATGCTTCAATATCTACTTGCCATGTTGAACATGCATGAGGTCTTCCACTTTATTCGTCTTCACCTCCACAAGTATAAACCATTGAATGAAGAAGGCTTTAACGGCATACCACATCATCCCAACATGCAGTAATGGTGGGGTGAACAACTCCTATGTGTCCATAACTAGACCTCCGAACAGACCCAAAACAACATGCACTCAAACAGCTTCTGGAGTTCCCAACACCCCGAATACGCGCTCAACCACTTCAAGCCACTCCACTGTCTCTAACAGACTCCAATCACTATGCAGGACAGACAACATTCGAGAAAGACCAAAAATTGGGCATGACTCATCAAAACTCTGGGGACCTTTCTGGGAGGCATTTCTGAACAATATATATAACACCAAGATGAAACCGATTTTAATCGAAGAAACATCAATAAAGCACCCACATCCAAAAAAACCAGCTGAAAAAACCAACCACCACAAACACAACCCAAAATTCCCTGTCCAAAATTTCTATTCCATTTTAGATTCCAAAACCACGATTTTTATCAAAACTCCTTTATTTCAATCCCACTTCCAAAATACCAAATCCACTTTTCAAACCAAAATCACTTTCTGAAACCATTTTCCTCTTTAAAATACAATTTAGAAAACAAGGTCAAGCGTTTAATTTCAAACACACCTAGTTAATCTCATGGACCGTTGCACATGTCTTCATCCAAATTCATTCATATGAAACAACAATCACTTTCCACGCATCCTCTCACATGTGAAAATGTTCATAAGGAGTACCTCATGTTTCACCCCAAACCATTCTCGACCAATTTCCAAGAAAACACCAGTTTTCCACACCAAAGGCTTTCAGTTTTAAAACCCATTTCATAAATTTAAATTCATTTAAAACATATCAGTCCCATTTTCAGAAACCATTTTCATTTCCAAAAAATCACTTACACCAACCAGAACGAAGAAGACACTCAACTTACATCAAGCCACCGGAGTGAGGGACTAGCGGTCAAACTTAACCTGGCGACATGGTAGTGGGACATGCCCTAAGTAAGCGTCAAAAACTAGGAGGAATTAAAACCATGTAATCACACTCCACATAGGTCACTAATCAATGTGAGATCACAATATAACATCGGTTTACCTCCGTTGACATCCCTTAATCCAAAACAAACCAGAATGAAACAATGAGTCAATTCCCAGACTACCCCTAGCGACTTGCGGTGCGGAACGAGTGAGGCTTCATGACGTCCATCTCGTATCTACCTCTCGAGTCCCGAAAACCCTACTCTCCATCTACCAGTCACCGCCAATAACAAGAACCTCCCTCTGATACCATTTTGTCCCGAACCAACCTGGGTCGACCCTGAACCGGTCACTCGAGTCGGCCCGCGACATGGCCCGAGGGACGTTCTCGATCCCCACGGGCTGGAAATCAGTGTCGGGCATCAAAATTAAACAGGTTAGAATGATTTGGCCCCAAATTAAATAGACTATGTATAGGAAAACAAATAGAACAAAATAAAATAAATAAAGAACAACCAATAACACTACCTAGCTGACTACGACCAAAATTCCACGTGACCCCATGGGTCACTCTCCAATACCACAACCAACATCGCTCAAGGCGAACAACTGAAGCGAGAACCTACAACTGAACTAAAAACAAGAAACACTCTAGGTGTTATTATTCAAAATCAGTAGGCTAGCCTGATAAATATATTTCCAATGCACTACCTTTAAAATAAATAAACATAATTTCCAGTTTGAACTGCAATTTATAAAAGTATGTTTTTCGAAGTATTTTACATAAAAAAAGTACGAACCACTGCCCTTAACCATTTCCAAATTTTGGTTCATTTCATTAGTGTTAATGGATTTTTAGAAAGGGAATGTGATGTTTATATTTTCAAATATTTACAAACAGGATTAAACACTTTCATTTGAAAACCATATTTAGGAAACTATTCAAAAGCAATTTACACATTCCAAGGAAAACAATACACCAAAAATGAAAAAACTAAAACACATATCAAGGGAAATGTATGTATACTTATGAGAATCATAACAACTACTGAAAACAACAAAAGCCGAATAGACATGGGTGAACTTAGGAGATCGAGAATAAACCAGAAGACACCAATAAATGAAAAATAATCCTTGTTGACATGTCACGATGAAATCAAAATGCACAATACGCTCGATCATCCTCTCTCAGGCAGGTTGGGGGAAAATCCCATATTAATAAAACCAATATATCCACCTACTATGGGCCACTGGTCAGTACCATAACCTACCAGTGCACCAATCATTCATACAATATTCTCTCAATATGCCAGATTCCTAGGTCTCAAGTGTTTGGAAAGGGGGTGGGCCAACTGATGCCAGCCGAGCATCCAATCACAAATATACATATATAATAATAATAATGCACAACATGCATCACCCGATCCACTCCATGGGAGAACCTCTAGCATTTAAACTACTCAAGTACCCGGGAGCCTCTAAGCATGGGCCTCCCAAACAACCAGTTGCATCCAAGGCATGAGAGTTATCCTATGAGGGTTTTCATCAAAAAAAAATCATCATTTTCCTTAAAGTGCCAAAAGGGAGTTGAACACATTTCAAAATCACCTCAAAAAAAATACAACTTCTTTGTAGGACCAAAACTATTTTGAAACCATTTAACGATCCCCAAAACACTACTTCACAGGTTGCCAAATATTTTTATAAAAACAATCCAAACCATATTATTTTTTCCAAATAAATTGTAGGAGCCAACCAGGAAATTTCACATGAGAACCAGAAGGCTTGTTCCGAAGAAATCATATATCTTTCAAACTAGAACCACATTTGAAATTTAATGATTTGTGTTTAAAATCCAAATGAAAATTCTTTCACTACTCGGTTTCCTCTCATCAAGAAAATATTTCAAATGTCGTTTATAAAATAAATGGCTCTTTTAATACCAAATAATCATTTAAAAATTAAATATGTTATATAAAAAATTATTATCGTAGATTATTTCACATTTATTAAAAATGATAAAATATATATTTTTCATAATTATTGTAAAAAACACAACAAAATGACACCATTTTTACAGAAGAAGAAATGAATTATAAATTTTCATGATAAATGAATTAATCCAAAGTTGCGTTATAATATTCAGAATATATATGTATATATATAGGTCACAAATGTAAAGATGCATTGTAAGATAAATTTTTAAAGAAGTGTAATGTGAACCTACCTCAACTCGCAGACCGAACACATTGACATGACGTGCCACGCACGGGTGTGCAAGAACTCGCAAGCTACTGATATTGGTATCACAGACTTCCCTGCCAACACGCCGCATCAATCACAAAAACAATCAAAAACAAAAAAAACAATAATTTAAAATAATCCAAACAAGTTAAAATCATGTAACCCACCTAACAGTCGCGTAGGAAAAACAGAACAGACCCAAGCCACTCGCTCATGGTAGAAGTGTTCATTGCACACCCACTTTAGAACAAGGCGCGCGGTGACCGGGTCCATGACATCTGGTTGGGGGGCTGGACGGCGCGACGATGGTGCGAAAGGCCAACGGGTCGGAGCGGCTCAATGGTGGTCAGGCGAGCAGGGTCGACTGGGTGCGAGGCAGCCAGAAGTAGGCTCGCAGGAGGCGGTGGCACGCAGGAGGTGATGACCAGCGCCACAGTGTCACCGGAACAGCAGGGCGGCACGGTCGGGTCACTGGAGTAGAAGGGCAGTGCGACAGGGCGCTAGAGGGGTAGGGCTGCGCGGCCGGGCGACGGGGCGGAGCGAGGCCGGGTGCGGGAGCGGCAAGGTAGGGCGCAGTGGCCAGAGCGCCGGGGTACTGGGCAAAGCCGGAACGAGGGGAGCTGGGTGCCAGAGGGAGCAGGGCGTGGCCGGGGTGCTGAGGCGGAGCGAGGTCGGAGGGGAGTGGAATCGGGGGGCGGCACGCTGAAGGTAGGGGAAAGTGGGGGGGAGGCGCCGCATGAGGGTAGATTTAGGGTTACTAATATATATATAAATAATAATATCAATAATAATAATAATAATAATAAAATTATTAAAATAATAATAATATAAAGAATAAAGATAATAATAATAATAATAACTATATTAATAATAATAACACTACTATAAAAATAACAAAAAATGAAAGGGAAATTGCCCGACACCTGGGCTCACCACTTGATGTCCGCCAACTGTGTGGTGACCACGCATGGGTCCGAAACACAATAAAGTCTCTAAACAACAAAAAAATGTAATCTGAGGCTCTACCCGGACCATAGAACTATGAAAAATAAAAAAAGAAAAAAATTAATTAAAAAGGCGGGTGTGACATGATCACACTCATGATAAATGTATATATATATTTTATCCTCCAATCCAATATAATCATATTAATAACTACAAAAAATTAAACATGAAAATTAATCTTTTTACAAAATAAAATCGTTCAGTAATACATCCCAACACATCATATTTTTTCCTTTATTAGAAGAAACTGTAATTATTAATCTAATAAATGATGGATCCAATGTTGTTCATTGAAAAAGTTATCGGTGCAGTAACTACCACAAAATGGTGAAAGAGATGCACCTCGTTTTATCATGGCTAAGCCGAAAGCGCTGGTGGAGGGGGGCTTTATCACCGCTATGAAAAGCGCCCATAAAGGTGGACCCTTTATGAGCTCTTTTCTTTGCCCTGATAAAGGGTACATTTATCTTCTCTATTTTTAGCACTCATAAAGGTTTTAAATAATAATTTATATAAAAATTTTATATTTATATTCAAAAATAATGTTTATTTGTAAAAATTAAATAAAAAATTCATGTTTATAATCAATATTTTTTCACTAATTCAAATATACATATAATTAATTTCCTAAAATAAAAAATAAATTATATATATATATATTTATAATTATACATAAATAATTATATATTTACAATATTATTTTTGGATAAATATATATATTTATTATATTTATAATTATATATAAATATATGTTAACTATTTTTATTTATAATAAAATAAATATATTTATAATTTTCCTCATTTTCGTGACTGGTTGACTCGCTGATAGGTTATGTGAGTGCAGTAGTGGCACGAATCTAGCTGTGATGGTTGTGGGTGGTGGGGCCAGGTGTTTTAAGCTCGCAGCCTCGGGCGATGTGGGTTCGTGCTGCACTCGAGTACCATCACGTGATCGCTACTCGAGGTTCCACGTGTCAGGATTTGCATGGTCAGTATTTCAATGCATTTTTATTCACATCGTGTCCATCACTAGAGGCCTCCCTCGATATCTGTTGCTTCGACCTAGTTAGTTCTTCTTGTATTGCATTGTTCTTCGGTTTTTTTTACATCGACACTATACAATAACTTTTAATAAATAATATTATTAATTTATATAAAATTATTATATTTACATTCAAAAATATTGTTTATTTATATACATTAAATAAAAATACATGTTTATAATTAATATATATATTTTTAATAATTCAAAAATATATATATAATGTTTTAAAAAAATTATTTCTGAGATTATAATTATATATATATATATAATTATAATATTAAAATAAATCTCATTAAATAATAAATATATTTATTAGATTTATTAGTCTAGTTTTAGATTTATTATATTTATAATTATACAAAAATATTTATAAATTTATAAATAAATACAAATTGATATAATTATAATTCCTAAATAAATATATAGATATATTTAAATAATAAAAATTATATTTTAAAAATATTAATTATATATATTTATATACAAATACTTATAAATAAATTAAATTAGTCATAATTATAATCTAAATAAATATAGATATAGTGAAATAATTAAAAAAATTATAATAAATATATTAATTATATATATATATATTAAATTATAAATATTTATGTTATAAATTTATAAATATTTAAATAAATAAATATATATATATAATTACAACTATGAAGGGTGTGTTCTTCGTTTTCTATATGGTTCATGTGGATTTGCTTCCGCTCTTGAAGCAGAGATGCATGGAGTTATCGAGGCAGTTGAGCAAGCAGAACGATGGGGTTAAAACAAGTTATGAATTTAATGTGATTCCATATCTGTGGTTCATTATCTTTGGACAGGTTTTCTTCATCTCTCTTGGAAGCTGACTAATTGTTGGGCAACGTGTTTGGATCTACTCTTTTCAAAGGAGCATATTGTTACACATGTATATCGTGAGGTGAACTCTTTGGTGGATGGTCTCACTATCAATGGTTTGAATTGTATTGATTTTCATTGGGATGATCATGTTAGTGACCTAATTCCCATTCTTATGAAGGAACAATGTAAATCTCCTACTTTCAGACTGATGTACTTTTTCCCTTTGCTAATAAAGGGATCTTTCTTTTCTGGGTAAGGTCTCAGTCTTCACTAAAAAAATATTTCTTATTTTCATATATAAGGTTATATATAATTAAATAAATATATTTATAAATATATACAAATATTGATAAATAAATTCAAATATTTATATTTATAGTTATAAATAAATACAAATACCTATTTATAATATATATTAGAAATATATGTAATTACAAATATATTCAATATATTTCTTATAAATTTATGATTATAAATAAAGCTATAAATATAATAAAATATATATTTATTCATAATTATTATTATAAATATATATATATATTTTATACAAGTAATTTTATAAATATATATAAAAATATAAATAATTTAATATCATTATAGTTTTATCAGCACTTTTTTAGCGCTGATAAAGACCTATCTTTATCAGCACTAAAACACACTCATAAAAGTATGTTATTTCAACAGTTTCTAATTTAGATATGATAATCCATAGCTTTATCAGTGCTTTTTAGCTAGCACTAATAAATTCTTCCACCAGTTTTTAAAATGAACCCTAACAGTCTCCTCCTTTATTCACACCACTCATGCTCCTGCGTAAGGCTTACCCTGCCTCCCCCTCCTCCCCCTCCTCCCCCTCTTCCGCCGCGACGTCCTCCTCCACCACCACAAATCTCTCCTCCATCGCCCCTTCCACATCCTCATCCTCTTCGGTTACTAAGTCCTCCTCCTCCTCTTCCACTACTGCTTCCACAAATCCCTCCTCCGTCGTCGTGAACCCTCCTCCTCCTCCTCTCCCACTGAATCCTGCCACCGTGAATCCCTCCACATGTGTGCACTATAACATGATTCTTTATTCGCACAAAAATAAATATATTACATGGATCATTTGGGGTTTGTTTCAGTTTTTATCTCTCATTTATGATGGTATCATTTAGGGTATTTCAATACTAGAGTTTTGGAACTTTAGGGCTTATAAAGGAGGTCTTATTTCTTATGTAGTTGATCATCATTGAAGGTGGCATGTATCAGCTAGGTTAATTCTTCTTCTAAGTATATTTTTCAACGCAATTGTTTCATTTTGTATTTTAAAGTGTTATTGTTCTTTCTAAATGATTTTTTTCTCTAAATTGTGATCATATTTGATATCCATGTGATGATTTAAGCTGTTTTATATTGTTTTGATCTTAGAATAAATGGGTTCTCTTTTAAATTTCATTTTTCTATGATTGAAATGGAATGTTTTAATGTGTTATGATTTTTGTGAAATGTCCATGATGATTTTTGAAATGGTTCAAAAGGTGTGTGTTGTATTATAATCTAGTTTTGTTTTTCATTGAAATAAAATAATGTTTTGATGTGGAAATTGTTTTAGAGTGAGGTTTTGATTTTAAAATGATTTTAAAAGGGTGTTTATTTATATATTTCAAATGTATATTTAAAATGATCATTTGGTTACGCCTTGTGATAAATTCATTAATGGATTCTATAAAATATTTTTAATGGAACTGTGGTAAAAAATACTATAAATAAATAATATTATGGAAAACTATGGATTATGAAGTATATTAAAAATTATGTCCTTAATAATCATATCATTTGTCCAATTTTTGATGTATTGAGATTTAAAAAAATGAAAAGTGAAAAAAATAATGGAATTCTAACAAAATTATGATTTTTTTTTCAATTACACTATGTTTTCAACATACATTAATCCATA